>BFEA01000520.1:527792-550292 GCA_003427395.1 Chara braunii | reverse complement strand
GGGTACACTGAAAGTGCAATTCACTCCATTCAATCCTCACAACCAGTCATAGAGAAAAGTCGAGCAGATCACATCCAAGAAACAATGAAACGATGATAGTCCAAACACAGTATTACACTGTTTATTAAACTCGGAATCTTGAATTGTCAGGATAACTTCAGTACTACAGTGCGCTGCTCAGAAATGAGCAGCGCTTCACGCCCCAACCCCAATTGACACCCGTAACACCCCTGAGCCCCTGAAACATCCAGCGCCACCCAGATATAGCCTCCTGAGGGAAGCGCCACCCTGAAACAGGCCACTGAGGCCAAGCGCCACTCAGAGAATGAAGAAGAAGACCAGCGCCACAGTATCTAATGATGACGAAGTGTCGGAAGACTTCCCGGGTGAAAGTCTCCAGCAGCGCCACCAAACCCTGACATAAATATTGGACTGCAAATCCACGAATGATGGTTCGAATCCGTCCTTAGCCTACTTACAAGATGACCTCTGAGGAAAAGAAGCTGCGGCTATGGATGCAGCGCAAACCCCCTGGGACCCCACTCCGAGGAGGGTCCAGCAAGGCACCAATCTCTCTCGCCTCCAGCAGACCTCGATAAGCCAGACCTCTGTCATCCCCTGCGTGCTGGCAGAGTACAACGCAGGTCCCAGCTATGGTCGGCGCTCCGAAGGTCTGGCTATGCCTCTCCTTCCACGCGGAGCCGTCACCACTTCCGGTTCACGCGCAGCACAACAGCGATGTACTCGGTACCAACTGCCAAAAGCCCTGAACCGATGTCCCCGATCTATCTATAGACTACAACTAGCCTAGACTCGACCTAGACCGGACTGACTGACCGACCGGTACCGTTTCTGTTTCGGCCTCTCGGCCTCTACCGGACCCGGCTATAAGCTATAGGACCGTCTATCAGAATAGGCCCTTAGGGCCTATCTGTCCTAGAGGTAGCCCGGGCCTGCTATGCGCAGTTAGGGTAGCTGTAGGAAATTCAGTTAGTACGGGCCTGTATTTTCCCGAATTTGCAGATATGTCCCTCACAAATTTTCCTTACAGATAGGTCTCTCAGTTAGCCCTCAACCAAACAAAATTACGAATTTTCCTTACAGACGCAACCCGACCGAGGCAAGCCCCAAGCTTCGCCCTCGGCCCAATGTACACCACTGAGAATCTGCAGGCTTCATTACATACTTACCCCCCCCCCGGGGAGAGCGGACCTCCGCGCCCATACTCCGTTTCCTGGTAATGAACCAGCAGATGAAGCGGATGTAGAGGTAGAACTCTTACCTGAAGAGTGGAACCCGAGAGACTCATGGGGTGACCTATGCCCCTAATCAAAGCTGCGAACAGCAAGGTCAGGAGGAGGTAACCTCAAAGTGTCAGTTGGTCTCGACTGCATCAAGAAACCACGGTAGGACCTGGTCCTTGACTGTCGCGCAATCGACCACTTTTGAAAAGTTGAGGTTCCATAGGCGACGCCCTTTTGTTGCAGTCCAGTCTCCTATACTCATGACCAGCACTACTAACAGTGATGCCAGGAGAATGAGAACTCAGAGTGTCAGCTGGTCTCGATTGCATCAAATGACCATGCTGAAAAGCTGAATTACTTGACCATTGAGCTATAATCGTCGGTCCGGGTATTTACCCCTACTAGACATGGAACCAAGTGCAATCAATCAGTAGAGTGATATAAAGGAGCCCATAGCTCGCAACTATAATTATCATTCTAGACTGAAGGACTGCAATAAGAGGTTGCAGGCAAAACAAGCAACCTCAACACGGTGGAGCATGAAGACATAAACACCCAGGCTGTCAGTGGTAGTCATGCTAGGACTCAACTTGTCTAACACACAAGGAGTCAGGGGCAGAATGCTGAAAGCCTGAAGCGATGGTTCACATCACTCAACGTCAAGACGAGGGAAACTTGCCAAATCAGCAGCTAACACTGGTCAGGACGTTGAGTATGGCCAGAATTTGCATCAGCAAGTTCTGACAGCGCAGCACAAATACGCTTGCCCAAGGAAGTAGGAAACATCTCCTCAGAGAAGTCCAGTCACAAGTAAAAGGGGTTGCGACCCTTACTTGTGTCATCCCTAGATCTGCTACAAATCAGTGTCCTCATACGTGAAGGACCCTGATGTTGCAACTCCTAAATAAGCTAGAGAGCGTGAAGATTCAACTTCATCAGACGATGAATCAGCACAGGTGGAGGGAGTTGCAGACTCCACCTCTCTCCTTTCTAGTTTGAGCCTGAAGGCCTGCGAGGCATATGGGGACAATCCTTCAAATAGTGGTCCCCCTCGCATCTCAGGCAGACACCCTTGTCCTTCCTCTTCCTCCATACTCCCTCCTGGATCCTGAGTTCATGCCAGGGGAAGGTGGAAGGATCAAGGGGGTCAGCTAGCCAACGGACGTCACGTGGTAATGGCACTCTCAGGGCACTAGGGGAGGAGGCACGTCCCTTACCTTTCCCCTTGCTGCTGGTTGGTGCTTTCTGGGCAGAAGCCTTGCCATTAGTTAGGCCCATCAAAGCATCAGCCAGGGCAAGAACAACAGAATCTGCAGCAAATGTGGAAGCAGTCCCCGATGGAGGGGTCCCACCCTGGGATGCTACATCATCATCTGAACTTGAACCTGCAGGAGCAAACAGGGCACCCTTCCTCCTTCTTCGCCCCTTTGAGGAGGGTCCCTTCCTTCCTTCAGAAGGTGCTTCCTGGACAAGGAGTTTAGACAGTCCAGGGCTGCTCTGCCAAAGGACCGCTAGTCCTTGTGGCCCTGAGAGAATAAGGCAAGCTGGAATTGCTCAGGCGCTGCCCTGAGGAAATGAATGAGCAGATCTTGCTCACTCATCTCTAACCCAGGAGTTGATGTAAGACTCTCAAAGGTGGAATACAGTTTTTACAAGGACCCATCAAACTTTTTCTGGCCCAGGCGCAGAATTTTGTCTACTCCCTTCCTGGCCTGCTCCTTGTCTGCAAACCGGTCCTGCAGTGCCTGAAGAAATCCAGCCACCCCCAACCTCTGCGCCCAATCAGACAACTCCATAGCTTGCTTGTTGGAGGTGGAGGTGCACCATTTCAGTGCTGATCGCTCCAAGCGAGCAAGGATGGCTGACACCTTCACATCCTCATCACATTTGAACCCCCTCAGGTAGGTTCTCTATGCAGCAACCCAATCTGCCACATCCACCTTTGGGTCCTCGCCTGAGAAGATAGGTGGCGGTGTCAGCTTAGGCCGCTGAAACTCAAATGATGCTGAGGGCTGTGAAGCTGTTGTTGATGTGGGTGTAGGGGATGGAGATGCAGGTCTGGAGTGTGGGGGTGATGTAGCTTTCCCTTGAGAAGGTCCAGGAGAGGGAGGAGCAGGAGAAGTGGTAGGGATCTGAAGGTGAGTGAAGATCTGATCCTGTTTGGCAGAGATGTCATCCAACTTTTTAGAAAAAGCTGAGTGACTGCTCTCCAGACTGGTAATCCGGTCGTCCCAGTTAGTAAAATAAGAACGGTTGATATCATCCTGCAGGAGGATGAATTCAGCCATGTCCTTATTGTATTGGCTGGAACTCCGACTAACCCTGATCTTCTCCTCATCTGCAATCAATAACTTCCTCCTTGCCTCTTTCTGGGGTGCTTCCTCTTTCTTCTTCAACTCAACCTTTAGGGTCTCAACTGCCTGGGCCTGCAGTTCAGCCTCTAAAGGGTCCAACGGAATCTGAGGCTTAACCTCAGAAGCCTCTGCTTTCCCTGCATTAGCCATCTTCCACAATACAGATAAATACAAATAAACAAACACTCAGAGACAGAATATTGAATTGCGATTTACCAGGGACTGACATAACTGAATTATGACGGACAGAGTCAAAGTTATGACTGACCCTAGTCTAGCCTAGCCTTAGCTATCTCAGCGCAAAATTCAAATTTGCCTTATCACTGACAACAGACCCCTGAATTCCACAATTCACTGCTCAGTGTCAATTGCAATACTGTAAAGCAGTCCCACATGAAATATGAGTCAGAAGGAAGGTCAAAAAGGGTTAGTAAAGTCAAAGAAGATAGGTAGGGGAAGTTGGATATGGCTGTCCCACAGTTTGACTTTCGATTTTCAATTGTCACCTGACAGACAGACCAAATTTCGCTATTCTAAAAATAACCCCAGAATCGCCACACAGGATGGAGCAAGGAACACACTTACTTCAGGGTCAACTCTAAAGAAGATGCATGAAACCTTGGCTATGGCTGACTCGTCAACCCCTTTTCGCCAATTTCATCTCCTGATAGAATCCAGTGTTCCCACGTACCAAATTGTATCCAACTTGGTGATCCTGTGGATTACCCTGAGGCGCTTCACCCCCAACTTACAGATTGAGAGAATTCAGACTCCCAGGTGCCAATAACTGACAAAGTCAGTGCAGCGCCACATCACCATGTACTGCGCTGCTTGGAAATTGGGGATCCTGACCCAATTCCACAATCGCCACCTCCTGGGATCACTTCCTTCACAATCGCCAACCTCCAGGTGAATCGCCAGGCTATATTTAGCCTCTCGGAGCCTCCCAGGCCTCTGAGTGTCAATCGCCAACCACTCCTGCACAACCCTAATCAGGAGTGAGTCACTCTCTGCCCAATACTTCTCGCCACGCACTCACAACCACCACCCTTACTGACAATCACCCTGAAAATGATGAATCGCCATGAAACCCAATTCCAGTATCTCGCGAGATGATGATGGATGCTCCAACTCATCAATCGCTTCGGAGCCTGGATCCAATTGCTCCGATACCAACTGTTATGATTCTGGTTGTTCGTTGCCTGAAGTCCAACACTCACAACCACCACCCTTACATACACAAAAGAAAGGGGAGAGGATAGAACTATCACACCGCACAGGGAGAGATAAACACAACGGAAGACTTGACCATGCCATATGACAGGATACACTGAAAGTGCAACTCACTCCACTCAATCCTCACAACCAGTCATAGAGAAAAGCCGAGCAGATCACATCCACGAAACAATGAAACGATGATAGTCCAAATGCTCTTGGAGGGACTGTGCAACAACTTCATAGGTACGTGACAGCCAAACTTGTATCGCTCATCTCTCTCTCTCTCTCTCTCTCTCTCTCTCTCTCTCTCTCTCTCTCTCTCTCTCTGTGTCTTCTTCTTCGTCGTGGTCTTCTCTGCAGGTGCGCGGCGGCTTCTTCAACCTCCAAGTCCGCTATGGCGGACTACTGCTCTCGGCGGCCAGCTCTGCTATGGCACATCACTCCCTGCACACGACGCAGTGCATGGAATAGCGGGTACCAGCTCCGATACCAATGCAATCGGACTTGCTTTCATTCACACTTTACATGTATGCAAACAGGCGCAACAACAAATTGACGACAAGCACCCAATCAGAACTCAGAGATATGGTCGTCAGAAACACAGTCCAGATACAAGTTCACTTTCGATGGTTATGGCGACTCAGCGCCCAAACAACTCTCTGTTCGCATACACCGGATCACCTTGGATATCGTACACGCGATACTTTGCACTCACACACACACACTCACTACACACTAACTCTAGCTATGGCGGCTATGGCCGCAACTACCCTATCACTATGCTACGCTCCTTCTCTCTCGCCCACTTCAGCTCCGGGCTCATTGCAGACCTCCTTGCACAAGTCGCTGTGGCAGCGCTTTCGCATGGCTCACGCAGGAATCAATGAATGACTGAGCGCTGCCTCTTGATTTATACTTCTGAAGCTCGTGGTCTGCCCTTTTTCCATCGGCCCGTGGAGCTCACAGTCCCTCGTGGTACTTGCTGGAACACTGCAGTTAGTCCACCACTTGACTCACCACTTGCCCACTTGCCCACTTGCCGACCTTCTAGAAGGCTACAACTAAGACTTCTAGACTTCGCTAAGACTTCTATTCGATAGACCTACAGATTGAACCCCTGCTACTTACGGACCCTACGACAATCTACTAACTGTTACAAATACACAGGTCGTGGGTTCAAGCCTTGGGGTCGACACAGATACTGTACATCGGTAGGGTAAGGGCTAGGGATCGAGCCCTGGGGTCTGCATCTGCTACTGCAAAAAGGTGAAAAACGTTTCACTCCCGCCGTCCTAAATTCGAGGTCCTCCGAGACTATCTTAGTCCAAGGCAGGACCTTTACCCTTCCTATCACGCTCATAGGCCTTGACTATTTCGGGAGCTGTTTCTAGAAGTTCTGTTATAGTAAACTAGTGGTCGTCTTCCGGTTCCTGATAAGCAAACCGGACCTTATACTGTTTCCTTGGACGACCTCTACCTCCTGTCCTAAACACGTCTTTATCTACAATGCCGTCAATGCCATATCTTCCATCCATATCCGGAGGGATCATGGATCTTCTTGAAGGGAACTGTAGACTTGTGACACACGGCAACAACTTTGATGCATGGAATACAGGATAGGTGTGGAGGTGTGTTGGAATCTCTATTGTGTAGGACGGCCCATCCTCTCCGCCTTTGACTTCTAGAACTGGCCACAATCCTCTATACGCTGGCAGTAACTTCTGCGAGATGTTCCTTAGGTGCAAACTCTTTAGACTTGACCCAGACCAGGTCGCCTACCTGAATTGCGATGGGCGACGGTGCTTCTTAGCCTGTTCTATCATGCGGTGTTGGGCCTTCGTGAGGTTTTCAACAACAGTTGCTAGCTCTCTCTCGTGCTGTATCGCGAACTCCCAAGTACCGGGCAGTAGTCTGTGAATCTGATCCTGGGTAAGTCCTTCAAATGGTTTGCGGGGTCTAAAGGACTTGTGTAGCTCGTTGGGAGTGCGACAGGTAGATAAATGCACGCTGTTATTATATGCGCTGGCTACCTTGGGCAACATCTCGTCCCAATTGACTTGATCCGGTCTAATATACATGCGCGAACTTGTTGCAGGATCTTGTTCATCTGTTCTGTCTGACCGTTAGACTCTGGATGACGGCCAGATGACATCAACAACTTTGATCCATACTCTCATTAGTTCCTGCCAGTTCTGACTCATGAATCTGGTGTCTCTATCACTAACTATAGACAGCGGAACCCCGTGATCAAAAAACTTTTGAATGACGAACTCCATACGTGCCTCTGCAGGCAAAGGAACAAAAACTGCATATTTGCTGAATCTATCAACTATGACCATGACTTGGCTCTTGCCGTGCCTACTCTTGACACCGGCATTCATAAAGTCAATGGAGACTGAATCTCCAGGTTGCAACGGTTTGAGAAGACCTAGAGGGGCACGCGTAGTGGTCTTGTTCCTCTGGCAAACTTTGCAACTGCGAACATACTCTATGCAGTCAGCTTTCATTCCTGACCAGGTATACGCATGCATCAGATTGGCTAAAGTCTTCTGCCAACCGAAGTGTCCCTCTGTGTCGTGGCATTCCCCTAAGGTCAGACTACGGATCTCTTCACTGTTGGGAATGCACAAGCGGTCTACTAGATTAGTCTTCTCAAACAATAGTCCTTCGGTAGTGCGGTAGTCTGGTTCAGTCTCTGGGGCCTCCTTAACTCTCTTGAGGAGGTCGCTATAGATAGGGTCCTTCCCTATATCCAGATAGTGCACTATAGCTCCAAAGTAGTCTGATCTCCTACTTAGAGCATCTGCAACTACGTTGTACTTGCCTTTGACCGGTTTGAGCTCAAAGTCATATTGGTCTATCTCAGCGGCCCACCTAGTAAACTTAGGTGTTATTTTGGCTTGGGTCTTTAACCATCTAAGAGTTTCGTGGTCTGAGTATATTTTGTAGTGCCTCTTAAGCAGGTAATGCTTCCAGTGCTCTAAGGCCTGCTTGAGAGCGTAGAGTTCTCTCTCATATGTCGAGGTGGCTACCTTCTCGGAGGGCATCCTCGCTGACATGAACTCTACGGGTCTATAACCATTGCCGTCGTCTTGCTGCAACACGACGCCTATACTATACTGACTTGCGTCCGTGGTGACGACAAATGGCAAGGACGAATCTGCTACCTTGAGGAGAGGATACTCTATTAACGCGCGCTTCAGTCTCTTTAGCGCAGACGTACAGTCTTTATCCCACTGCCAGATTGCCTCTTTCTTTAGCAACCTGCGCAAGGGAGCGGCGATAGTGGAAAAGTTCCTCACGAACTTCCTATAGTAGTTAGCTAGGCCTAGAAACGACCGCAATTCAGTCAATGTGGGGGCGTTGGCAAGTCTCTAATCGTCGCTATCTTGCTGGCCTCAAGCTTAATGCCATCTCCGTCTAGCACGCGGCCCAAGTACAAAACTTGTGTCTTGGCCCACTCGCGCTTCTTCGGGTTGATCTTGAAGTTAGCCTCTCTTAGCTTCCCCAAGACCTGCCTGAAATGACCCTGATGCTCTTGCAGGGTCCTGTTGAATACTAAAATATCATCTAAATAGACTACCACAAACTTATCTAACCACGGTCTGAACAGATCATTCATACAACGCTGAAATGTAGTTGGCGCGTTGGTTAGTCCAAAGGGCATTACTATAAACTCATAATGCCCATAACGAGTCCGGAACGCAGTCTTGTACTGATCATCAGGATGGACTTCTATCTGATGATACCCGGACTTCAAATCCATCTTTGAGAAATACTTACAACCCTGCACCCGATCTAGGAGATTGTCTATCCTGGGCAGCGGCTCAACATTCTTCACAGTAATCGCATTCAGACCCCTATAGTCTATACACATGCGCAACTCTCCTTCCTTTTTCGGGACAAATAAAACAGGTGCTCCAAATGGAGACGAACTGGGCCTGATCCACTCAAGGAGCTCGTCTAACTGCTTGCGCAGCTCCTCTAACTCTCTACGGGACATCCTGTAGACTACGCCCTTAGGAGTTCAACTGCCTGGTTCTATCTCTATCCTGTGTTGGATTGGTCGCAGCACTACTCCTGTCGGCGACTCAACTAGGTCTTTAAACTCCTCCAGCAGCTCAGCAATGGTTGGATCTGTGGAACTAACTTCTTCCTTAGGCTCAATGACAGGTCTGACATATACTATAAAGACCTGATCCTCTAACTGCTCCTTCTTCACTAGTCGCGCGAACGCTGGAGCACTGAGAGAGCAATGTGCCAAGGTGTTGTCTGCACCTGACACATGAAACAGGTGGGCAGTCTTAACCTCGCCTGATGGACTAGGGAGCCTACACTCATGCTCTCTCAAGTGGAGTGTGGCCCCTGCTGCCGCTCCCCAATCCATTCCTAACACTATGTCAAAAGGGAGGTCATCTTGCACGAGGAGAGTCAGGGAATGGAGAACTTTCTCCACCTTCCCATCTTTCTCGAGGCGAAAATACGCCAGGACTCCATCTACATAGTCCTCAACACGTATCGTGCGGTTGTCTGCGAGGACACTGACTATGGGGTTTGCCAACTTTTGGACTTTCAATCCTAGCCTCAGCTTCTTCAACGCTCTACGACTAATATAACTACGGGTAGCCCCTGAGTCTATAAGGGCCCCTACTCTACTCCTGAAAACTTCTACATCAACTAGAATTAGTTGTCCCTTGCTCTCCTTCCTCATTTTGGCCCAGGCTAGCATCCTCTCCTTCAATTCTTTTGCAACGCCTGTGAGGGAAGTGCCTAGGGAGACGCTAACACAAGCAGTCTCTGGACAGCTAGCTAGGCACTGGCCTGCAACCTCTGCCATAGGCTCATGTGGTTTGGGAGTTTCCTGTACGCGCGCGCTCGCTTCCCCACATGGCCTTGAAGGAGGGGCAGTTGCGACCCCTACTAGCGGCTGCCATTTGACTGTTGGGCATCCCATCGGGCCTGTATATACTTAGGACAAAATTTAATTACATGGGCCGGGTCACCACGAAACACGCACTGACCCAAGTCCACGCGTTCCTGCCATACGCGCTGGTCCAAGCCCAAATCTTCCCAAGGCCTGCCTTGTGGCAAGCCTGGGTGCCATCCTCGTGTCTGTTGAGGAAGGCCTTCCTCCTCGTCGCTGCGGGGACCGACTAGGAGGAACGCCGCAGACAGGACGACGCGATCAGCATGTCTCTCAACACTTAGACTGCCTGTTGCGCAGCCCACAACTCAGCCTTTCGGGCCTACCGTGCCACACCGAGCGGCCCGCCGGTCTGTACCGGTCCTTGGGAGGGTTAGTGTGGCATACTGCGTAGCCACACGGGCCTGCTGGGCCCGTCCCGCATTCTCAGCCTAAAAGCCTAGAAATAAGGGCTTACAGGCCCCATGTCGTTTCAGCCTGAAAACTGAAAACGAGGGCCTGCAGGCCCTATTTCGTTTTCAGCCTAAAACAGGGCTTTTCAGCCCTGAGGCTTTTCAGCCTGAAACGGAGGGCCACTTTCGGGCCCTCATAAGATCGACCTGCCCTAACACTCAGGCACAAAACCAGGGTTTCGGGAACAGGCTATTTTTGGCCTGTTCCCACGACAGCCTCAGCAGGAGCTGCAGCGGCAGCCCTTGACTCCCTTCGGCATTGGCAAGAGCAGCCCTCCTGGACTGCCTCACCCTGCAGTCAGGTGGCAGGCCGAGCAGTACATAGGGAGTTCCCATGCACTTCACGGGTAGGTAGTTGGACAGAAGGCAGGAGTAGTCTTCAGGATTCGGCCGCAACACTCAGGAGGAGCACTGCAGGACCAGCTTAGCGCTAGCAGTTGTCTTCAGCGCTGGGCGCTAGTAGTAGTAGCAGTAGTCTTCAGCGCTGGGCGCTAATAGGTGGTAGTAGTAGTGTTTGGGAGAGATGGCTGGCGGAGGCCAGTGAGACTTACCTGTGGAGCCATAGCTCCAGCTCCATCTTCGAGGTACCTGCATCAAGGCGCCAGCTTCACAGGTTAGTACTGGACTGAGAGAGAGAGAGAGAGAGTTCTTCTTCTTCCTCTTCTAAGTCCACCGTCTCTTCTTCACCCTCTCACTACCTGACTTCTCAGTATCAGCGGACTACGACAGAGAGAGAGAGAGAGTTGTGACTTGAGACTTGACGACATTGGATCCAGGCTCGACATTGGGATTCAGACATTTTGACGAGGGACTATTTGGGCCTGTGCAGAAGACTTGGTGTTGACGACATTCCCATCTTCCCCTCTTCTTCGTCTAACCCCCCTCTTCTTCATCTGTGTATGGTTGGGGCTGGCGCATTCTTCCTGTGTGAGCGCCAGACCCCCTTCACACCCTGGAGTGATGATGATGATGTATGTTCGGGGCTGCATTGCAATATTGATTGTTCGGATCATTGGTATCTAAGTTTTCCGCTGCGCTATCTTGTACTTTGTATTGAGAGGTCGTTCTTGTTCTGGTCTGCACCGTTACAGTATGCAACAGTTTGGTATCGGAGCGGACCTCTCATTCAGAGGACCCGCTCAATCAAGTAGCCAGCTTGCTTGATCTATTGATTACTCATTAGTAAATCAAGTAGGACTTCGTCAAATCTCTGGAAAAAAAAAATTCTCGCAACAAATATCTGAAAATTTCTGATAATCGCATTTCGTTTTACCTGAAAATTTATGATATTAGTATTTTGTTTTCACGCAACAAATATCTTAAAATTTCTGACAAACGCATTTCGTTTTATAAAAGGGCCTTTACCCTGATGTAGGCCTCAGGCCTTGTAAATGTAAAGCAGCATGAAAGGGTATCTCGCCAGGACTCAGAAACGTGAAAGCAGGTCAAGGGTCAAGTTCTCTATCAACGGGCACATCCAAATCTAAAGCAAAAGGGCATTGTCAATAGACTTACCTGTTCACCAGAAGTTGTGCATGACATGTATGTTCGCGTAAGGGTGTGTCTGTACGTGCAGACAATGTACCTGTTCGTGCAAAGAAGAGTGTCTGTTTAGGCAGTATGTGTGTCTGTTCGTTTAGAGTTGTGCCTGTCCGAAAGTAAAGTCAACAGGTAAAGTCCCAGTTCTGGTCTAAGTCAAGGGGACAGTCCAGATCCAGACTTTCAAGTCCAAATCTAGGCCGAGAGGCCTCAGCAGTAGTTGAACCTCATTGGGACTATACTGGGACACATGCAATGCAGGGTCTAGGACAAAGGAAAGGCTGAACTGAGCCAATGCAGACCCAGCGAGGAGTGGCCAGCACTATAAAGAAAGCAGCCAGCCTCATTCCTCGCCAGATCTCNTGAGCCAATGCAGACCCAGCGAGGAGTGGCCAGCACTATAAAGAAAGCAGCCAGCCTCATTCCTCGCCAGATCTCCACTAGCTTCAATGCGTGGAAGTGCTGTTGCACTTGTGCGCTGGTCAGTAGGAAGCTGCGCTGAAGAAGAAGATGCGCGAGATACAGATTGTGCGCTGGAAGGGATGCAACCATAGCTGCCCAGCGAATTAGTAGTAGAGTACAGGGTTAGCGATAGTCAGCTATGAGTAGTATTCAGAGTAGATCCTCATGAGAGAAGAGTGTGTATGCATCATAGGAGGAAGAGACTGAGGCAGAGAGTGTTCGTTCAAGGTTTGGCTATGGAAGATACTTACCTGAGTTGGATGTGAACTGCAGAGGTGGCGCTGATGAGTAGTGACCACATTGATGACTTGGAGACAATCTGCAGGAGTAGCGCTGATGCATGGGATGCCATATTGATGAGTTGACAAGAGATTTGTGTTGCGCTGATGAGCGTTGGACTCAGGGGAACTTTGAAACACTTTGTAATTATATTTCTGATAATATAAGCTGTGAAATTCGGTCCTCTTCTCATCTACCTTTGTCTATGACTTGAGACTATTGATCATCGTGTGTGAGGATGATGCATGACATGTACACACTTGCGTGCGATGGTCCCCATGACCCATACAAAAATTTGGTATCGGAGCAGATGCTCGCTGCACTCATAGCGCTGGCATGATCAAGGCTGGCGAGAAGTGGTGATGGAGGATATGTGAAGGAGGGAGGGAGAGAAGAGGTGTTGGATGGTGGGGGACGCAGGTTGAAGAAGAAGAGGTGAGAGTTACTTACCTGGAGCGTGCGGAGCGTCGTGGAGCATCATCATCGGCGGTATCTTCAAGAAGAGAGAAGCACCGCCTTTTCCTTAACCTGCATGTATGTGTGTGTCCCCTGCCTTCTCTCTCTCTGACCCTCTGAAGGTGACTGCTGCTGGTCTGGTCTGGAGTCGAAGTCTGGATCTGGATCGTCCTAGAGTCTGGTTGGTCCAAGGGTGATGTGTCAGGGCCTGGTCACACTAGATTAGGTGGTCAGTGTTCTACGAGTAGGAGTAGACTTCTCTCCTACCCCTCTCGATAGGTAGGCTGGGTATCGTCATCAAGAACTAAGAACCGATCTGGTAAGTGGCTATATGCCACGTCAGATTGAGCATCTACAGGGCCAATTGAGCCCGAAAGAAAGAAACATTTGCACGAAGTATTTCTGCCTGGGTGGATAAGCGAACCATCTGCATCTGACCTTCTGCGCTGTACTCCATACCTGCATCAGACAACCAGCCGGTTAGTCTTAAAAGAATAATATATAAGAGGAGCCAAGACATCAGAAACACATTGCCAAAGGTTTGATCCAAGGAGCCAGACAGCATATCAACGGAAAAAAAAAAAAAAAAAGTTGTCAATTTGTTTTAGTTTGATCTCTTGTTTGATCTACGCAGCACCTTCTACAAAAAAAAAAAAGAGTACAGTACTCCGTTCACAGCAGATCAGGAACCATCCAGGGCCTGTTGGCCCTTTCTGTCCTCTTGGGCCCAATATTCCGACTAATGTTCCCATTGGGATTCAGACGCGTTTGCGCGTCCCGCATGTTATTGAAGTCTTGAACAGTAAAGCCTGGGCCCACACCTGCGGAACAGGCAGAAGTAGACCGCAGGCTGGCAGAGAAGAAGAAGGAAAAGGAAGCCAAAAAGAAACAAAAGGAAGAAGAAGCAAAGAAAAAGATGAAAGAAAAGATGGAGAAAGAGTTAGAAGAAGAACCTTAAAGCATTCAAAAGAAGAAGAAGAAGGAGAAGAACATGATACAGGAGAAGTTATGGAAAGACGTCGTCGCCTGGACCTACCTGAAAGTAGCGACACTGCAGCGGCCAGACTTCCAGTTGAACCACTGGATTGGGCTGGTCAGTACTATTACTCCAGCGAGCCGCTAAGGGAAACTGAAGAAGAAAAACATACGTTCATCGCAAAGTTGGCCATTGTGACAGACGCAATCGAACGGAATCTGTTAATGGAGGAAAAAAGGGCTGAGTTGAACAATAGAATGCTAGCAGCCAGGAGGCAAGAAGTGGAAGAAAGAAAAAGGTTGCAGGTAGAAGGGGAAAAACTGCAGAAGGCTTTAGAAGCTCAGAAGGATAAACCCTCTGCGACCGAAAAACAACTTGCTCTCCTCAGAGAAATTGTCCTTAACACAAGGCAGGACATGGCTCTAATGCGGCAGACCATACAAAGAGTGGAAACACATCGGGTTGAATTCGAAAATGTTTGGAACAACTTTTTAGAAAAGTCAGCGAAAGATGTTGACCAACATGTCCAAACCTACATCAGGGCCTTAGATGAACATGTTACTAAGACATTCACCCCGGAGGTCATAGAGAAAATTGTAAAGGGAGCTGGAGGCGGAGGAGGAGATGGTGATGACGATGGCGATGATGAGAAGAAGGGAAAAAGAAAGGGGGATCCAAAAGAAAAACTTCCTCAGGAAACCGGGCAGGTCAGCAAGATAAAACTCAAATTGCCGTGGACTTATAATGAAAAGAAAGAAGAGAGTGTTGCATTGGACGGCGACAGTAGAAACTTATGTCTATGGGCAGCGAATCCCATACTGGGACAGGGTGCTAATGGCAAGTTCATGCATGGGAGGCGACGCCATGAGCTTCGCCATCTCGCTGCAAAAAAAAGCGGGATGCAGCTCGATGGTAGAGTATTCGCAGTAAACGCGAATTGAAGATTTTCTTAAATTGGTTAGAGAAAGATTTGAGGACAAGAATTTGGCACGACGCACCGAAATGTTGGTCCTCAACCTCCCTGACAGGAAGCGGAAAAGCAACTCTGCCTTCAAGGCAACTATGGATGAATTGTTACAATGCCCTGATCACGGATTGATGCCGGCCCAAATCTTAAACAGTTTTGCACAAGCACTTCCGGACCCCTTGAGAACACAACTCTATCCCCGGACCAAAGAAGAGGGGATGACATATGAGAAGTTCGACAAGATCCCAATAGATCACGCCGGCTTCCTCACCGAAGCAAACTATTGCCATTATTGGAAGGATCTGCAAGCGGGAAAGAGATGGCAAAACCGCACGATCTCTGGGTCTATACCTGGGAAAGACAGTCTCCTTCTAACCTTTGAGGAAGGAGGCGCTAGGACCATCTCCTGGGAATCAGGTAGACTATGGTCTCGATGAACCCAACAGACCGGTAGCTCAGGAGGGGAGTTACGCGGCTGCTGCAGCCCGCGGGGGAGGGCGTCAAGGAAGAGGGCGTGGTCGAGGAAGAGGTCGCGACCGTGGTGGACGAGGATTCGACACCCAGAGGGGTGGTGGTGAAGGAAGCCACTACGTGGGAGGAAGGGGAAATGGTCCCTCACAAGGTGGCCGTGGTTCTTACTCCACCTGGGGTAGAGGAAGGGGCCCATGGTATAACAAGTGGGATAAACCATACCCACCACATCCAGGCCTACCCGAAGGAGGGCCTTGGAAAGAGTTAGGAATAACAGAAAAAGTCTGGCAGGAAAGAAAGAAAGCGGATCAGTGTCTCAAATGTGGGGACCCCGACCACATTGTCTCCTATTGCCCCAACTATAGGGGGGCAAAAGGGAACAACCAGTAGAGGTGTCAGTTGCCTCTACCGGAGCTTCGAATGTTGAAAAATCAGAATCCTCCCATTCGAAGGCTCCAATGGCAGAATCTGAAGAGGAAGACAGTCCCCATCTAGTACATTGTCTAGAGGTGGCAAACGTATGCATCTCTCTAGATGGATCCCTCGCTGGCGTGGGTGATGAGTTGGTCGCTCGTCGCCAAGCCTGGACTGAAATGCGAAAGAAGAAAGGACAGCTAATAATTGCAGATCTTGAGATAAATCGAGTCAGAGTAGGAGGTATGATAGACAGTGGTTCTACACGCAGTTACATTAGTAAGAAAGGTTTGCAGAAACTGCGTCTTGGGCTTAAGGTTAAGAAATTGAATGAGCCCATTGTAAGTAAGTTCGCTAATAGTAGCGAAACCGTCATGGATCGATATGTTGAGGGGGTACAAGTATACTTCCGGCTAGAGGCCGAGGGGAAGGTGGAACGTGTTCTCCACTCTCTGACCTTCTTGGTGGAGGATAACTTGCCCTTTGATGTGTTGTTAGGAATAGATTGGGGCGAGGCTGCGCATGCGGATCTGAAGTTGAGGGAACATGAATGTTGGCTTCCAAGTCTGCAAGTAGGTAAGAAGAAAATCCGCCTCTATCATGAGTCTGGAAAGGAAAGCAGCCTAGCTCACTGTTGCATGAGTGCCCCAGCGTTCGCTCGCCATGTTAAGAAATATAACTTATATGACCAAGTTTTTGTTGCATATGTGCGCTAGTAAAGGAAGGAGAAATTAAAGAAGAAGTCAGGTCTCAAGAGATTGAGAGGATCCTGAAAGAATTCGCAGATGTGGCTGAAGCCCCAAGTGGTGTGGTAGAAAGACCAATCCGACACCGCATTGACATCATTCCAGGGAGCGCGCCCCCAAAGGGGCCTATCTATCGTATGTCGCCCCAGGAATTGGATGAATTGCGAAGCGAACTCGATGAATTGCTGAAAAATGGTTGGATAAGACCTAGCTCCTCGCCGTATGGTGCGCCTGTGCTCTTTGTGCTTAAGAAGGATGGCGGCGTTCGCATGTGTATAGATTATAGACGATTAAATGATATAACAATGAAGAATGTTGAACCATTACCGCGAATAGATGATTTGCTGGATCCCGTGCAAGGTAGCAAAATATTTTCCAAGATTGATTTGAAATCCGGTTACCATCAGATTGAGGTTGAGCCGGAAGACCAACATAAGACTGCCTTCAGGACAAGGTATGGGCACTATGAGTTTATAGTTTTGCCCTTTGGTCTCACGAATGCCCCTGCCACTTTCCAAAGAACAATGAATGAACTATTTCGTGAATGGCTCGATAAGTTTGTGGTTATTTATCTAGATGATATTTTGATTTTCAGCAAAGATGAAAAAGAGCATGCTGAGCACCTTCGACTTGTGCTAAATAAGCTGAGAGAATCAAAACTCGAGTTAAACCCAAAGAAGTGCGAATGGGCTAAGCGTCAGGTTCTATACCTAGGACATGTGATTGATGGAGATGGGGTCAAACCGGAAGATGCCAAAATAGCAGCAATCACAGATTGGTCGAGCCCCCGCATAAGCATCAGAATTTGCAGTCCTGTATCAGAAAGACATTGAGAAGGTGAAGGAAAACATACTCGAAGCACAGCATCAGATGATTGAACAGGCAAATAGACACAGACGACCGTCTCAATTTGTTGTGGGAGATTTGGTTTGGGTGAAATCTAAAGAGTTTGCTCTTGAAAAAAACATTTATGAGAAGCTTCTACCCACCTACAGAGGACCTTGGCAAGTTTTACATGTAATTGAAGATGTGGATGGTCCTTCTTATGTCATTGAGATTCCTCCACATCTACGTACGTATCCAGTGTTCCATGCATCCAAACTCTTACCTTGTGTAACGAATTAGTTCTTCCCAAGTCGCCGATCAGCGATACCTCCAAGTATGGATGGGAAGTATGACGTGGATAAAATCGTTGCAGAAAGTACTTACTACACTGAACGTAGGGGCAGACCACAGCGACAGTATAAGGTGAGGTTTGCATACCAGGATCCTAGTGAAGATCGCTGGTTTACAAGAGAAGAACTGTTAGATTCTGCACCTCATATTGTGTCTGCATACGAAAGCGCAAAGAGAGGGATTCATATCCTTGATAGATAAATGATTCTTATAGGACTTCGAAATTAGGCCGGCGAGAGTAAAAGGGCCTTTACCCCGATGCAGGCCTCAGGCCTTGTAAAAGTAAAGCAGCATGAAAGGGTATCTCGCCAGGACTCAGAAAACGTGAAAGCAGGTCAAGGGTTAAGTTCTCTATCAACGGGCACATCCAAATCTAAAGCAAAAGGGCATTGTCAATAGACTTACCTGTTCACCAGAAGTTGTGCATGACATGTCTGTTCGGGTAAGGGTGTGTCTGTACGTGTAGACAGTGTACCTATTCGTGCAAAGAAGAGTGTCTGTTTAGGCAGTATGTGTGTCTGTTCGTTTAGAGTTGTGCCTGTCCGAAAGTAAAGCCAACAGGTAAAGTCCCAGTTCTGGTCTAAGTCAAGGGGACAATCCAGATCGAGACTTTCAAGTCCAAATCTAGGCCGAGAGGCCTCAACAGCAGTTGAACCTCATTGGGACTATATTGGGACACATGCAATGCAGGGTCTGGGACAAAGGAAAGGCTGAACTGAGCCAATGCAGACCCAGCGAGGAGTGGCCAGCACTATAAAGAAAGCAGCCAGCCTCATTCCTCGCCAGATCTCNAAAGGAAAGGCTGAACTGAGCCAATGCAGACCCAGCGAGGAGTGGCCAGCACTATAAAGAAAGCAGCCAGCCTCATTCCTCGCCAGATCTCCACTGGCTTCAATGCGTGGAAGTGCTGTTGCACTTGTGCGCTAGTCAGTAGGAAGCTGCGCTGAAGAAGAAGATGCGCGAGATACAGATTGTGCGCTGGAAGGGATGCAGCCATAGCTGCCCAGCGAATTAGTAGTAGAGTACAGGGTTAGTGATAGTCAGCTATGAGTAATATTCAGAGTAGATCCTCATGAGAGAAGAGTGTGTATGCATCATAGGAGGAAGAGACTGAGGCAGAGAGTGTTCATTCAAGGTTTGGCTATGGCTATGGAAGATACTTACCTGAGTTGGATGTGAAATGCAGAGGCGGCGCTGATGAGTAGTGACCACATTGATGACTTGGAGACAATCTGCAGGAGTAGCGTTGATGCATGGGATGCCATATTGATGAGTTGACAAGAGATTTGTGTTGCGCTAATGAGCGTTGGACTCAGGGGAACTTTGAAACACTTTGTAATCATATTTCTGATAATATAAGCTGTGAAATTCAATCTTCTTCTCATCTACCTTTGTCTATGACTTGAGACTATTGATCATCGTGTGTGAGGATGATGCATGACACGTACGCACTTGCGTGAGATGGTCCCCAGGACCCATGCAAAAATTGAGAGGTTGTTCTTGTTCTGGTCTGCACCGTTATAGTATGCAACAGTTTGGTATCAGAGCGGACCTCTCATTCAGAGGACCCGCTCAATCAAGTAGCCAGCTTGCTTGATCTATTGATTACTCATTAGTAAATCAAGTAGGACTCCGTCAAATCTCTGAATTTTTTTTCTCGCAACAAATATCTGAAAATTTCTGATAATCGCATTTCGTTTTACCTGAAAATTTCTGATATAAGTATTTCGTTTTCACGCAACAAATATCTGAAAATTTTTGACAAACGCATCTGTTCTATCTGAAAATTCCTGATAATAGCATTTCGTTTCTCCGATATTTCGCATACATAGCCGAAAATTTCTGATGTTAACATTTCGTTTCTAGGCATATTAGGATAACGATAGAAGTGGTCATATTCTCGGAAACCGGATTTACTCTTTTCTAAAAATCAAATCTTAATTCTATCTCGCAAAATTTGTTTGAAAACCGAAATCTTGCGAAGCCTACCAGCATTTCGTTAGGCATATTAGGAGGTTGCCGTATTCTCAGAAACTGGATTTAGTTTTTTTTTGAAAATCGCATCTCTACTCTATTTCGCAATTTTGTTTTTCAAGCTCGCAAGTTTGTGAAAGCCGGCACTTTGCGGAACCTATCCTAGATCTCGCTCATAGTACTCTTCTGACATGTCTCGCATCCTGTTTTTATTTATTTATTTATTTATTTATCTGTTGATTAGGGCCGGGAAGAAAGTATTGTTGGGTTGGTTCCCTACCTGCGTTTTCCCTCCCACCCACCCCTTTGCGTGCATTTCCGGGTTGGTACAGTGCCACGTCAGCAGTGCCACATCAGCCACAGTGCCACGTCAGCAACAGTGCCATGTCAGCAGTGCCACGTCGGTTGTGCCTCGCCACCATCACAGGCTCAACTCTGGGGATGCCAGGCCAACTGGCCAGCGAGTCCATTGCCGAGTACAAACAACGGTTCCAGACTCAGCTCGTTCTGATCGAGGCTGATGAACAGCGCCAGGTGGCAGCCGAGGCTGTCCGCCTACAGGGTGAAGCGGCGGCAACAGCTGAGAAACAGCGACTTCAAGCCGAAGCTGAAGCAGATACCCAGGCGCGCCGCAAGGAGGCCCAGGATCTGTTATAGCGGCATGAAGCCACTAGCATAGAAAAGCTCAAGTTTTGGCACTTTGAACCATCCGAGGAGCACGACAACGCGACACCGGAAGAGCAGCACAAGGAATTCATGGCCAATCTCGTGACCAGGTTGGTTTACACTTGTAACCACCTGCAGTCCGAGTTGGCGAACCTCCAGCGGGCCGTACGGAAACACAAGGCTCAGAACGAGGATGCAGCACGGGCACTTGATTCCCGTGTACAGGACTTGGAGCAAACTGCACCAAGACCGGAGGCTTGCGAGTCCAGCAGTGCACCCTCTGCCCGCCAACTGGAGGAACGAGTTGACCACGTAGTCGCAATCCTCGGCGACATCAGTACCTTCGCTGCACCAGCCACCATCAGCGATCAGTTGGACACCTTGAAGACCGAGGTTCTGCAACTGCACCAGCTGCCTAACAAGCATGGCAACACCATGCAACACTACAAGATGCCGACATTTCAAATCGAGAAGTTCGATGATTATACGCATCAAGACCCGGTGCTCTGGTGGGAGGGCTTTACAACGCAACTTCGGATTCTGTTCGTCGCCAAGCACACGTACATCGGCGCCCTGTTCCTCAACTCAAAGGGCGGATGCCAGATCTGGTTGAGCCACCTGGCAACCGTCCACGGCGTCGACGTCGCAGATCTGAAAGATAAGATCTCTTGGGAAGAGTTAACACGACTATGGAAGAAGCGGTTCATCGTGGACGACGCTCCGACGCTCGCCATCAACCGCCTCTTCGCTATGACGCAAGGCAACACAGCAACACGCGACTGGCTCACGGAATGGCAAAAGATCGCGGCAACGCCCGATCTAGAATTGCCATTTTCGCATCTGCGCCGAGAGTTCTACAACCGGTCATGTGCCGCCTTGAGCCTTGCACTTGGTGATCGCGAGCAGTATGCAACCTTCGCTGAAATCATCGAGAAGGCAAGGGAGATCATCAAGACTAATAGGGCAGCTGCACATGAGAAATCAGCATGGCAGCCAACCTACGTGGAGACGGTGAAAACTGGTCCGCGGCCGCAGCATGTCGCTGCAGTCCAATCAGACAACATTGTGGAAGACCTGGCAGCCACCCAAGCGTCACGTGAGGGAGATCAGGTGGCTGCTGTCCAGCCGCGAAGCAACAACAAGTCCCGAGGAAACGGGAAGGCAAAAACCGCATCGCTGACCGGAAACGGACAGCCAGCACCATGGGTCAAGTTTCACTTGACCGAGGCAGAATACAAGTGGCGCGACCGCTACGGCTGCTGCTATTGGTGCAACAGCACCAAGCACAGGGCCTCCCAATGCCCTGATCAAGGCAAGGAGGATGTTCGGCCTCGTATCAACTCGGGAAGACGAGATACGCGCGAGGTGAGGCGACTCCACCTCTCCCTCCGCCAGATTCGGCCGCCTTGCTAGCGGCCCGCTACACATCTGGGGAGGATGCGAATGTCGCAAGTCCTCGGTACACTCTACGAGGACTATGCTGTCCACTTGGTCCCACCGTTGGACCAACCACTCCATGTGCAACAATCTACCGCATGCACGGTTTCACCACCATCGGCAACCGATTCGGCAGCTTTGCCGCCATCTATCACGGAGGATTCAACGTCATGGTCAAGACTTGAAGAGCTCGACCCGTTGACGTTTGCGAACTTCCAATGGATGCCCCTTCCTCGGTCCAGTCGATTGCCGAAACCGCATTGCAATGTGCTCATGGCACAATTGCGGGATTACTTGCACACTGCAGTACCAACTCCGTTGACGGACGCCGGGGTAGAGGTTGTCGACCTCACAATTACATTGCGAAGATCGACCGCGAGTTCAGGACACAACGGTACGACGACATCGACGCACCATTGTTGTATGTACGCATTCAGATCGGAGAGGCGACCTGCAGCGCTTTGATCGATTGCGGAGCATCTCGCAACTACGTAAGCCAGGACTTTATGGTACGCGCCGGCCTTGGCCCACGCGTCCGGAGGAAGTCCCAGCCTATGCAAGTCACGTTGGCAGATGGTCACACGCACAAGTCAATCGATCCGTGCATTGATGACGTCGCCGTGTACTTTGCCCCGCATGCAAGCGAGGCGGTGTCCTTCGATATTTTGGACACCAAATTCGACATGATCTTGGGCATGTCATGGCTGTGAAGCGAGGATCACCCGGTGAACTTCTACCGCCGCAC
>BFEA01000520.1:490902-527732 GCA_003427395.1 Chara braunii | reverse complement strand
GAGGATCACCCGGTGAACTTCTACCGCCGCACCGTTCACGTTCGTGATCGGAACGGAGTACTAGTCCCATGCACGGTGCCTCCTCCTCACCCTTCGATCAGCTGCCACGTGGTGTCCGCCGCAAGCATGCGAGCTTCCACCATCAGAGACGACATCGAGGAGATGGGGGGGTGTTTTCTCCACGCCCTCCCGCCCCATGACGCTTCATCGACGGACTCATCTTCAGACCCACGCATCACCGAGCTTCTCGACGCCTACGGCGACGTGTTCGAAGGCCCGCACGGAGTAGTACCGGATCGGCCCATCCGCCACGAGATCATCCTCGAGGACGGGGTTGTACCTCCGCGTGGTTGCATCTACCGAATGAGCGAGGAAGAGTTAAAGTGTGCTACGGGCACAACGCGACGACCTTCTGGAGAAAGGCTGGATTCGGCCTAGCTCATCGCCATACGGTGCTCCCGTTCTCTTCGGTCGGAAGAAGAACAAGGATTTGCGGTTGTGCATCGACTATCGCAAGCTCAACACGCAAACGATCAAAAACGCCGGCCCTCTTCCACGTATTGACGACCTCCTCGAACGGCTGGGCGGCGCCAAGTTCTTCTCCAACTTTGACCTCAAGTCGGGATATCACCAACTCGAGATTCGGCAGGAGGACCGCTACAAGACCGCGTTTAAGACGCGACATGGGCATTTCTAATGGCTGGTTATGCCATTAAGTCTTACGAATGCCCCGACCACTTTCCAAGCGGCTATGACAACGGATTGGAACACCTGGCCCTCCTTGGTGTGTCCAATTTGCCACACCGGTTTGACGTTTTAACCTAGGGGATAAGACTTACCCCACTAGCCCTACCTGAGTGAACCACGGTCCAGCCCGCTCTGCTTAATGGCAAGAGGCTGCGCTATGGGTTATCAAGTTTATTAGCCTTGCCCTTTCGGTGGCTAATTCTGCTGACACCCTACCGCTGAATTTTATTTATATTTTTGTAATTTTTTTTTTTGCGAAGGGCACGATTAGTCTCGACAATAAATAAAGTAAAATAAAATAATAATGCAGGAAAATAATGAGCAGGCCTAAGTGGTGGCAGTACTCACGTTGGCCAGGCCTGGATCCAGACCAGAGGGTGCATGTCGAGGCCGTATTTCTGTAGCAGGGTCTGGGTACCAGCTCCACCAGCGGGACTACTGGATCTGGAATCAGCGCCAGTGGTAGTACCGCCGGACCTGGTCTACTTAGGTAGTACCTTCCTTGGGTCGAGCGACGCGTATGTGTGTGCTCAGGTGCCACGTGTCAGCACCCAGCTGTCGGCCCAGGGAAACGGCCACTTGGCCGTTACGAGAGGGACCAGGGTTTTTTGACTTTTGAGTCCAGTTGTCGACATGCACGCGTCTCAGATAGAGAGGATGAGTTGTCGAGTTGCCAAGACGAGTTGTTCGCCAAAGGAACTGCCACCTAGCAGTTACAAAGGGATGAGGGTTTTTGACCCGTCGATCAGTTCTGACGCGTACGTGCCACGCGTACGTGTACACAACCCTCATTGGCGCTAGCTCAGTGGAGCAGCATCTTCTGCTGGCCAGCTAATCAAGTGTTCTCGCTGCTAGCGGGAGGGGCCAGCTCCACTAATCAGGCATTCAAGCATACTGTCGGCCATTCATTCAAGTATTCCCGTTGCTAGCGGGAATGACAAGTCCATTGATCAGGCAATCAAGTATTCTACTGGCAAGTATTCGAGTATTCCAGGTGCTAGCGGGAACGAGCAGTTCTACGGATCAGGTACTCAAGTATTCTGCTGGCCAGCCAATCAAGTATTTCGGCCACTAGCGGGAACGACCAATGTCACTAATTAGGCAATCGAGCCTTCCGCTGGTCACCTATTTAAGTAATTCCGCTGCAAGCGGAAGCGACCAGTGTCACTGATTAGGCAATCGAGCCTTCCGCTGGTCACCTATTTAAGTAACTCCGCTGCAGACGGAAGTGACCAATGTCACTGACTAGGCAGTTGAGCTTTCCGCTGGTCAACTATTCAAGTATTCCCGCTTCTAATGGGAGTGGGCAGTTTCTCTGATCGGGCAATGACGAGATTCCCTCTTCCCAAGTAAGATCATTGAACTTGCAGGCAAACAGGTACATGTAACTTTGATATGAGAGAGAGAGTGCACAGAGTCAGAGAGAGTGTGCAGAGAGAGAGTGTGCAGTGAGAGAGAGAGAGTGCACATAGTCAGAGAGTGTGCAGAGAGAGAGTGTGCAGAAAGAGAGTGTGCAGTGGGAGAGAGAGACGTGGAACGCAGAAGTTGAGAGTACTTTTCCCATCAGCCCACAAACGGCACTGGTAAAACTAGAATATGCAAGGGCGATTGTTTCACCGTCAAAACGATTTTTCCAAATTTTTGTATTATTTTTCCTGAAAAGATCACAAGCAAACCGAGGGGAACTTAATGTTTCAAACTCTGATTCGCATTCTTTGGAGCGGGAAAAATCGCGGGAGTTATAATACTCTTCCCGTCAGCCTACAAACTGCACTGTGGTAAAATAGAATATACAAGGTATCGGCGCGGCGATTGTTTCACGGACAAGATGATTTAATTATTTTTGTTTGATATTTTTCCTGGAAAGATCGCGACCTAGTCTACCAGTGGTCAAAAATTCAAAATATTCGGTGGATTCTTTTGAGCACGGAAAATGGCCAAAGTTGCTGCCTTCAAATTGCAGGACTAGATCCGCCGTTTCGGCCTCTCTGGCCTCCCTCCTCCTAAACGCGACCCCAACTCTCGGGAAGAGCCAGTTTAGTAGGTACATACACCTTACAGCCTCTTCTACTGGCTGGCTATGTTGTGAAGGATAATACGGGACTACAAGAGTATCATGAGCAGAAACTACTTTTTTTTTTAATGTTATTTCCCGTTATAGCTGAAGACGCAGGGGCATTCTTACAAAGGAGAGGAAACGAAGACTATGAGAATGTATCAACCCATTTTCTAGCTGAAGGTCCATTCACCTTCCAGCGTGGGCAAGCAAGGGGAGTGCGGCCTGAGGGACGCAGGGCTCATGCAAGCAGAAGCGATTTAGAGAAGCCATCCTTCAAACAGCGAAAAGGTAACTTTCGCTTGCAATCTGCGGATGACGAGCGCAACTAACATGGTTCATAGCCATCGTAACAAGCTGCGGCGAACCCCATCTCGTAACCCGTTGATGATGCCCGCAACTACTTCAGAGGGTGATGATAGCAGCCATCCAGTTGATGATGAATACAGTCACTTCCGTTGGTCACGAGAGCATCCATTTTTAGAGGAGAGAGGGATAGCCATGCCGCAGACGGTGAGCACAGTTACTTCAGGGGAGAACTAGACCAGACTCATTCAAATTCGAACCAGCGGGACTGCAGAGCGGCCATTTTCTTTTACTGTTTCCTGCTCTCTGTAATCATGCACCTGCCCGTACATTCGAGCGTTTGATCCAGTGATTTGATCTGCAGATGCGTGAAGTGACGCCAAGATATGAGCAGTCTTGAAGTACAGCAAGAGAAACAGCGAGAACCAAAGTAAGAGAGAGAGAGAGAGAGAGAGAGAGAGAGAGAGAGAGAGAGAGGGGAGGAGAGCAGCCGCGCGGAAGCACGGCGCAGCGCTGCGCATGGCAAAGCTGGCGGATCGGGCCATTTCCTAGCGGGAAGTTCATTCCCGTTAGACGCACTGCAAGCGGGCGCATCTGGCCATGTTCAGGTGAGAAGTTTGTCCTTCCTGAAAACATAAACTGAGGGCTGTATCTGGCCCTGTTCAAGCGAGGAGTTCATCCTTCGTTTAAACATAAACTGAATGATGTATCCGGCCGCGTCCTAGCAGGAAGCTCATTCTCATTTTAAATGCTCGCTGGCGGAGGGAATACCATTTACTATTTATTTATTTATTTATTTTCCATTCGAGTCGAGACCAGATACATTTGGAACAGCGGAACTGAGCCAGCCAACTGTGGGAGATCTTCGTGGGGAAAGTGAGGATCAGAGAAAGAGCGAAAATAATAATAATAATAAAATTGGGAGGAGTGAAATTGCAAACTTCAGTTGATGAGATCGAGTAAGCTTCACAAAAGTCTCCTCATCAGCCCTGAGTGGTCCTGCAGGTCCTCAATGCTGGGACTTAGAACTCAGACCAGATGAGCCAGCAGGAACTCAAGGGGGTCTCTGCGAAAATCCGGGCGGTTCAGCAGGCAACCAAATGCATTCAAGTAGTTCTCAGCATTTGGTGATTTTTGTAGTCTTAAAGCTCGGTCTCTGTTGCTCCAAGCTAAGGATGGAAGACTTGGCAGAATGACAGTTACACGGGGGTCAGCAAAATTTACAGCAACATAAAGGAAGGAAACACAGTAATATTATAAACTCCGAACTAGTTTCTGAAATCAGTGGTCCTTAGTTGGATCATGGTTTCAACCACTCAGTGACGGACATAGGAGCAACGAAAATCAACGACGTGAAAGCTCGGACTCCCCCAGCCTGTGAGCTCCTCTGAAGGCATAGGCTTAACAATATCCGTAGACTCAGCGAGTGCACAGATTCAGCGAATGTTCGCAAACTCAAGGGTTAACGACATAGAGTCTCAGAATCAGCACACTGAGCAGCGGGTTCAACTAAGTAAACTGGGCAGGCTCTGTTCTCCCTACAGAGACTCGAAACTGAGTCCCAATGAGGAAGAGACAAAGGGCTCAATTAAGTCATGGACTCTGCAAAGTCTGTACTCTCTGCAGAGGCTCGAAGCTGAGCATGGTCAGCTGAGTAAACTATGCAAAACACAAACTAGGTATCAGCGAGTCCCGGGGCCTAGACGCAGGCTTCCAGACTTGGATACAATTTCAAACGTATCAAATACTCAGATCGCAGATTTCAGAACAGCAACTTGTCCGTGAACTCGGAGAGTAACAGCAAGGCCCTAGAGAAGAGACAGGCGATAGCCGTTTGCTGGCTATGACTAAGAACTTTGGCGGGTCTCAAATACAGAATAGGAGGATTGCAGTATTACAGATTTCAGAAACTGGACAACAGATGTTACAGTTTCACACACACACAGGGGATTAACAGCCACATCACGGACTCAAAGGACAATATTCGGTTTGCGCTCTGTAAAGTTCAGGGAACAGGTGCAAGGCTACCAACTAAACGATTTGTAGGCGTTATTTCGGAGTGGACAGTCTGTTGACTCAAATACTCAGGCCCAAGCTGAGCAGTTAGCAAACTCAAACTCGGGCGATCAACGGAAGGTTAGCAGACTAATAGGCCCAGGCCTTGTGAATCCAGACCAACTAAGCCTGAGGTCCCAATACGTTTAGGCTGAGAAGACAGCATTGGGTTGCACTGCTTGAGTCAGATAATTATCATCGGACCGTAGCTTTTGACATTACAATTTCCTGCTGACCCAGACGTCGCAGACGATAGCTCCAGACTCCGCATTTTACCTGCAAACTCAGAAGACCACGTGCAACATGGGTTGACCCATGGTTGGCTTGAGGCTCACGCGCTAGGTCAAGTCACCAGTCGCCATATAAATACTGAGACCCTGTGTGCGGTTCAGTGGGACCGAAACGTAGCTGCTTATTAAATAAAGTTATGGCATCAAGTTGAGTCCTCCAGGTCCACTTTAAGAATCTCAGTTCAGTCTCCGCAAGACCACTTCTGCGTTTGTGAACTGTCTATTTCCAGCGGTCTCATCTCAGCATCATCGGATTGTGTTCAGTCTCAAGAAGTTTGGCTCAGACTCGGTGATATCAGTTTCTCATCCCTTCTAGTTCAATTCAGTTTTGGTTCTAGAATCCAAGTGCAACTCTCGGAATAGAGTGCAATTCAGTGCAGGTCCAACAAGCTCAGTACAGACTCAGTGAGCTCAGTGCAGGTTCAGCATACTCAGCAGTAGACTCAACATCAGATCCAACAGCATACTCAGTAGAAGACTCACCATCAGATCCAACAACATACTCAACAATAAACTCAGTATCAGATTCAGCGACATACTCAGTTATGCACTTCCTGACAAGCTCAATTTTCCAGTAGACTCAGCAGACTCATTCTCGACATAGCAGACCTTTTTTCCAGTTCCAGTAAGTTCAATGAGATCAGTCTCATCTCTTCAAGCTCAGTTCAGTTCCAGTAAGTTCAATGAGATCAGTCTCATCTCTTCAAGTTCAGTTCAGTTCCGGTAAGTTCAGTGAGATCATTTTCAGTTTCATCTCTCTAAGTTCAATTCAGTTTAAATTTGGTAAATTCATTTCAGACCCAAAAAAATCAGATCAATTTTAGTGAATTCATTTGAAATTCAAAGAGATCAGATCAAGTTTCAGTGAATTCATTTCAGATTCAAAGAGATCAGATCAGTATCAGTGAGTTCATTTCAGATTCAGAGAAATCAGACCAATTTCAGCAAGCTCACTTTGGAGTCAGTGAAGTCAGACCAGTTTTCAGCAAGTTCAGTTCAGACCTGATTTCAGATTTAAGTGCGGCTTTCAAAGAAAGCATCAACTCAGTTCTCAGTTCGGTCTCAGTGACTCCGATCCCAGTGAGTTCAATTCTTAGTCTCAGTGAGTTCAGATTAAGTGAAACTCTATCGATGATCGTAATTTACTCTTAGCAGGTCTCATTCTCAAGGGACATAACGCTGGTCACATCGGGCAGTTTCTGGTGACAGCAGCGATAATGCTGGTCATAGCGGGAGGTCCCGGTGGTAGCAGCAACGATGCTGGTCACTGCAGGCAACCCCGGAGACAGCAGCAATAGCGCTGGTCATAGCGGGCTCTCCTGGTGACAACAGCAACAGTTATGTCACAACAAGTGTTCTCGGTGACATCACTGCTCAGCAAGACTGGTCATGTGATAAGTGAGCAGCTTTAGAATCAGCAAGTATTTGAGTATGGCAGACTCTAGGCAAGTTTTTCTTGAGCACGACAGATATGTTGAGAAGCAGACTCAGGACTTGAGCACAGTCGTGAGGTGCACGCCGCAATAGACCTCCTCTTGAGTACCAGTCAGCATGAAGCGAAACCGCTCAAGGACCACTTGACATCATAGTAACCATTGTCTGATATCTTTGTGTGATATTATCTTCAGGGAGAAGAGAGAGAGCGGACTATAGTGACAATGGTTCTATGTTTGTCTGTTCGTTTGTGGCCTTGATGCGATAAAGAGCTCTCCTCTTCTCTCACATGATCATCGATCTTGTCTTTGCCTTGAGTCAGTCAGTCCTACATCGTTTGCATTGACCTTGCTTGATGATTATGCTTTATGATGGTCTTGTCACAGTTCTCAAAATTAGTAAACTGACAAAATTGATACATGCATGACAGAACGGAGCCCCATGATTATTATTTGCATCATTCTTTGCTGTTCCGAATCAAAATAAAAGATTCCTAAGACCGGGGACCGGCGAAGACCGCAATTGAAGGGTCTCGCTAGAAGCTGGACGCACACAACAGGCAGGGATTTGCTTTAATTATTTTTTTTATTTATTGCAATCACATACAACACCCTACGTGACAGCCTGTTGGCTTTCCAGTCGCCTAAAGTGATCCGACTGGAAAAATTGCGACAGCAGCAGGAGCTGGAGTACTTGGGACATTATGTGACGCCGCAAGGCATCCGTCCGCTTGCGGATAAGATCGAGGCCCTCCGCGTATGGCCCAAGCCCACCAACACCACAGACGTCCATTCATTCATGGGGTTGGCGGGCTACTATCAGCGATTCATCACCGGGCACTCAAGGATTGCTGCACCTATGACGAGATTACAATCGTCAAAGGTGCCATTCGTATTCAATGACGACGCACGCCGGTCATTCCAAGCACTTAAGACGGCCATGCTCATGGCACCCGTCCTTAGCATCTATGACCCCACCCTGCCTACGAGAGTGACAACTAACGCTTTCGACTATGGCATTGGGGCAGTCTTGGAAAAACACGACGGCGACGACTGGCACCCTGTGGAGTATTTCAGCCACAAAGTGCCTCCCATCAATTCGCTTGATGATGCAAGGAGCTGCTAGCATTCGTGATGGCTCTCAAGCGATGGTGGCACTTCCTCCTTGGGCGTCGTAGGTTCACATGGGTCACGGACAACAACCCATTGACCAACTACAAGACGTAGGATACGGTGAGCAGCACGATCGAACGATGGATGTACTTCATCGATCAATTTGACTTCACACCTAAACATCTCCCCGGCCTCTCCAATCGCGCAGCAGATGCACTCTCGTGAAGACCTGATCTTTGTGCTATGACACATCATGCCTTCGCATTCGACGAGGAACTTCAGCGACACTTCATCCGGGGCTATGAGTCTGATCCGGATTTCGCCACGTTGTATGCGCAGCCATCTTCGGATCACCCGCCGGCCAGCACTATCGCATTGTCGTCGGGTACTTGCTCCTCCACTCGAGAGGCAAGGACTTACTATGTGTCCCACGAGACCGTCGTCTTCGGACTCGCCTTCTCCGCGAGTACCATGACTCGCGACTCGCCAGCTATTTCGGAGTCAACCGCACCATTGCACGGCTTCGACAACGATTCCGATGGCCCGACCTCATTACCGATGTCACTCGGTATTGCGACTCTTGGGAAGTTTGCCGACGAAGCAAGCCCGACAATCGCAACCCCTACGGCGAGTTGCGCCCGATGCCTATCCCACGGGAATCCGGCCTCTCCATTGACATGGATGTCACCGAACCATTTCCCCGCGATCGCCTCAGGCACGACGACATCCTCACGATTGTGGACCATTTGAGTAAGTACGCGCGTCTTCTCCCTTCCAAGTACTACTCCACGGCTCCCGAGCTGGCACGCCTCTTGCACACCGGCTGGATTTGCGGCCACGGTGTACCGGAAGACATAGTCAGCAACCATGACACTCGCTTCATGTCGGCATTTTGGACTGCTCTCATGCAGGAGTCCGGCACGAAGATGAAACCAAGTTCGGCTCGACATCCACAGACGAACGGGCAAACGGAGCGGGCACATCAAACCGCTCAAATGATGCTTCGTGCGCTCATCCGTTCGGACCAGAAAGATTGGGTGGACCGCCTCCCCGACATCGAGTTCGCCTACAACACTTCGGTACACCGGGCGATCGGCGTGACTCCATTCGAGTTGCACCACGGTGGACGGAAAGGCCGTATCTTCGCCGACCTCGGCACCGCTTGCTCTCCCGCTTCCGTCCGGAAGTACAGGGAATTGCTGACTCAAGCCCGTGCAAATATGCAAAAGGCTCAAGTCCGCATGGAGCAGCAAGCCAACAGGCGTCGCGTGCCATGTCCCATCCGCGCCGGTGATCTGGTTTGGGTCTCCGCGGAAGAGTTTGCACTGGAACAGGATGTTTCACGCAAACTGCTTCCCAAGTGGTTTGGACCATGGCCTATAACATCAGCCACGGGCGACAAGCCCGATGGCCCTTCATTTGTGATCAACATCCCCTCGCATCTGATGGTCCGTCCAGTCTTTCACGCCTCGAAGCTGGCAACATATACACCAGCTAAGAGCGACGACTTCCCGGGCCGACGATCGCAGGACCCTCCATCTATGGATGGTCATCAGGAAGTTGACCGCGTCATCACGGATTGCAAGTACGACAGTAAGCCTCGAGAGTACAAAGTTACATTCAAAGCATGCGATCTCGACGACACTCGGTGGATTTCAGGAACAGAGTTGAAAGCATCCGCACCGCTGATCTACGCTCACTACGAGCGACAAAGGTTAGCTCAGGGACGTTCACGACCTGCCCCTCCCGTCCGGACTGTGGTCCCTCCCTCAGACAGACAGCTTCGCCCTCGCAGGTAAGCTCGGTCTTTCAAGGAGGGGGGGGTGTGGCATACTGCGTAGCCACACGGGCCTGCAGGGCCCGTCCCGCATTCTCAGCCTAAAAGCCTAGAAATAAGGGCTTACAGGCCCCATGTCGTTTCAGCCTGAAACTGAAAACGAGGGCCTGCAGGCCCTATTTCGTTTTCAGCCTAAAACAGGGTTTTTCAGCCCTGAGGCTTTTCAGCCTGAAACAGAGGGCCACTTTCGGGCCCTCATAAGATCGACCTGCCCTAACACTCAGGCACAAAACCAGGGTTTCGGGAACAGGCTATTTTTGGCATGTTCCCACGACAGCCTCAGAAGGAGCTGCAGCGGCAGCCCATGACTCCCTTCGGCATTGGCAAGAGCAGCCTCCTGGACTGCCTCGCCCTGCAGTCAGGAGGCAGGTCGAGTAGTACATAGGGAGTTCCCATGCACTTCACGGGTAGGTAGTTGGACAGAAGGCAGGAGTAGTCCTCAGGATTCGGCCGCAGCACTCAGGAGGAGCGCTGCAGGAGCAGCTTAGCGCTAGCAGTAGTCTTCAGCGCTGGGCGCTTCTAGCCATAGCAGTAGTCTTCAGCGCTGGGTGCTTCTAGCCATAGCAGTAGTCTTCAGCGCTGGGCGCTAGTAGGTGGTAGTAGTAGTGCTGAGGAGAGATGGCTGGCAGAGGCCAGTGAGACTTACCTGTGGCGTCATCGCTCCAGCTCCATCTTCGAGGTACCTGCATCAAGGCGCCAACTTCACAGGTTAGTACCGGACTAAGAGAGAGAGAGAGAGTTCTTCTTCTTCCTCTTCTAAGTCCACCGTCTCTTCTTCACCCTCTCACTACCTGACTTCTCAGTATCAGTGGACTACGACAGAGAGAGAGAGAGTTGTGACTTGAGACTTGACGACATTGGATCCAGGCTCGACATTGGGATTCAGACATTTTGACGAGGGACTATTTGGGCCTGTGCCGAAGACTTGGTGTTGACGACATTTCCATCTTCCCCTCTTCTTCGTCTAACCCCCCTCTTCTTCATCTGTGTATGGTTGAGGCTGGCGCATTCTTCCTATGTGAGCGCCAGACCCCCTTCACACCATGGGTGATGATGATGATGTATGTTCGGGGCTGCATTGCAATATTGATTGTTCGGATCATTGGTATCTAAGTTTTCCACTGCGCTATCTTGTACTTTGTATTGAGAGGTCGGTTATTGTTCTGGTCTGCACCGTTACAGTATGCAACAGTTAGGCCTCCGGGACAGTCGAGTCGTCAGACACAGATTTTAGCCCTACTTGGTCCGGAAGGGGTTTGGTCAACAAGGCCTATCCTTCATCCACAGTGTACTATCACCTGGACAGAAGAGACTCGATGCAGAAAGAAGAGACAAACATACTGGACTCAGCAAGTACCATAGGGTGTGTGCTCATCCATAGGGCGAGGGATAGGCTGATTGCATTGGTATCGGAGCTGGTACCCGCTATTCCATTGGCTGCACACGACACAGTGCAGATACAAGTTCACTTTCGATGGCTATGGTGACTCAGTGCCCAAACAACTCTCTGTTCGCATACACCGGATCACCCTGGATATCCCACACGCGATACTCTGCACTCACACACACACTCACTACACACTAACTCTAGCTATGGCGGCTATGGCCGCAACTACCCTATCACTATGCTACACTCCTCTCTCGCCCACTTCAGCTCTGGGCTCACTGCAGACCTCCTTGCACAAGTCGCTGTGGCAGCGCTTCCGCATGGCTCACACAGGAATCAATGAATGACTGAGCGCTGCCTCTTGATTTATACTTCTGAAGCTCGTGGTCTGCCCTTTTTCCATCGGCCCGTGGTGCTCACAGTCCCTCGTGGTACTTGCTGGACCGGACTGGGACTGACTGGACCTTACCGCTGACTGAATGGGGACTCACTGCTATCCTACTGGGGTCGTACTGCAATCGCACTGCAGTTAGTCCACCACTTGACTCACCACTTGCCCACTTGCCCACTTGCCGACCTTCTAGAAGGCTACAGCTAAGACTTCTAGACTTCGCTAAGACTATATTCGACAGACCTACAGATCGAACCCCTGCTACTTACGGACCCTACGACAGTCTACTAACTGTTACAAATACACAGGTCGTGGGTTCAAGCCTTGGGGTCGACACAGATACTGTACACCGGTAGGGTAAGGGCTAGGGATCGAGCCCTGGGGTCTGCATCTGCTACTGCAAAATGGTGAAAACCGTTTCAGCTAGCAGTAGCCCACGAGCTTCAGCTCCAGCAGCGCTGCTGGCAGCATGCGAGTGCCCGAATGCCTGGCCAGGCAGTGAGCTCTTTCCTATATGGAAAGAGCCTGCCTCATTCAGCAGCCTGGCTGGACTGGCCTGGGCCCAGAAGCTTCCGGTAGGCCCCAGGGTGCTGCACCTCTGGTGCAGCTACTGGGCCTGATTCGGTTGGGCCTCCCAACTGTCTGTGTATGAGGCTGCGAATCTCGCCCAGGGCCTGTGCTTTCGGAAAGGCCTAGAGGCCTGGGAATTTCCACGCTGCTCGGCCTGTGTTTTTCTTCAACCAACTGGCGCGACCAAACTGCCTGGACCCCAGATACAAAATTGACAGCCAAGGGCCTTTCGTAATTTGTTAGGCCCGCCTTCACTTAGGGCGGGCACATTTGCAGCACGGGCCCCTTAGGCCTGTCGAGGACTCAGATCCTCGCAAAACTCTTTTCCTTTTTTAATTTGAATTAATTCTTTTTCGACATTTCCTTGAAATTCGAAACTACTTCATTCTTTTTCAAAATTTTTGAAAATACGTTAGAATTAATTAAATTCTTTTTTGATATTTCATCTTCAAAATTCGAAAATAATTTCAATTAATTAATTTTCTCGTATATTTTAACTCATAAAATTCCTTTCGAATTTTTTCTTGAAATTCGAAAATGCCTTATGATGAATTCTTTTTTCAAAATTCTTTCTTGAAATTCGGGAATATTTTAGCATTACTTAAATCCTTTTTCGAATTTTTCACGTTTTCCTGTACGCCAAAATTAATTTCGAATAAATTTAAACCCAAATCGGAGTTGATTTTTCGTCGAAACTAATTATTTCCTTTTTTCCCTTTTCCGATATTTTCAGCAAAAACATTCTGGGAAATTTCCTTTTGCAGGTTCCTCCTTCAGATTCTTTTTTGAATTTCTTTCCAAGGTGCAATCAGACTCGACTTCAGACTCACTTCCCACATGCATACACAAGAACTGATGGGAAAACCAAACTCGTCAACTCAGAATCAACAATGAACTTGCACGTAAACTCTGTTCAATACAACTGTACAACTTGCGGCAGTGGCCGCTGAACACTGTCTCCACCACCAGCCTCACTCTCCCTTATGCACGCATGTACGAGGATCGCCCTGAATGTCCACGCTACACAGGCACACATACTCTGAACACTCTGTCTGTACCAACAGCTGGGCGGCTATGGCCGCCGTTGTCTTCCTCCTCCTAGCTATGGCCGTCGGTGTCTTCCTCACTGGCCAGCTATGGGCGCTGTCAGCCCACTGCCTCTCCGGGCACCTGCCGACCTTCACGCACAAGAAACCAAGGCAGCTCTCCGCATGGCTCACAGGCGAATGAATGAATGGCTGGACGCTGCCTCTTTATTTATACCTCTTGGGAGGTACTCGGTCCTGCCTCCAAACCACGTGGCCTGGGCCAAACTGCATGAGCCCGGGTCCGCAGGCTTCCAAACCGTGTGGGCCTTTGGGCCAAAACGCGTATTCTAGGGACTTCTCCAGAACGCGTGGGCCTTCCTTTTTCCCCACTTGCAGCGCCTACCCCTGGTACCTGCTGACTAGATTTACCTACAGGGACCTACATACTTTTAGAACCTACAGACCGATAGACAGACTTTAGGCCCACAGTAGACTTAGGTAGAAACTTCAAGAACAGACTCTTTTAGGCCTATTGGTAACAGACTCAACTCCTAACCTACAGACCTAGGGATCGACTCTCACACAGATCATTGGGCCTATGTACAGGGTGCAAGGTAGGTCTAGGGATCGAATCTCACTCAGCACACTGGGTCAATGTACAGGGTACAGGGTAGGTCTAGGGATCGAATCTCACTCAGCACACAAGGTCAATGTACAGGGTCGGTCTAGGGATCGAATCTCACTCAGCACACAGGGTCGATATACAGGGTTCGGGCACAGGTTTGGGAATCGAGTCTCTGTGTCTGCAAATGTTGGGTTAACTGGGTGAAACCGTTTCAAAGGCGTATTCTCAAATTGATTTCGAATAACTTTAATTAACTCGAATCGGAATTAATTTATTTTAATTCTTGTTTTGCAAATTTTATTTTTTGAAAATTATCTTCTTTCGATGTTGTTCTACCCGTGTAAATAGGACCCCCTCCCAGGCATGACACGCACAACCAGGAACTCTCAACGCGCAGCCGCCGACGCCGCCGCTGTTGTCGCCGCCTCCACCTCATCTTTGCTACCACATCGTCCTCCCCCACCATGGCCCAATCATCCAGCATTGATATGTCCGGCATCCGCATCGCCCGCAACCTTGCAAGCGAGCAAACACCAGCACCCGATGCGGCCACCGACCTCGCGGCACTTCCTCGCATGATGACATCCCTCCACTCATCCATCGACGACATCAAAACATCTGTTTCCATCATCTCTGCCCGTGTGACCGCTATGGAAAATCAAAACCCCCGCCATTCAGGTCGTCACCACCACGTCCCCCCCCCCCCCCCCCCCCCCCCCCCCCCCCCCCCCCCCCCCCCCCCCCCNCCTCGGGTGCCACCACCCTTCCCCCTCCCTCTGCTTCCACATCTACACCAATCACCTCCTCCCCCATATCCACCGCCCTCTCCGCCAGCACATCATCCACACCCCCACCCTCATCTATTACAACCCCCACCATAGTCACCCAGCCAACATCCCCCACCGTCACACAGTCGTCAACCATTCCCCCCCAATCAAAACCCATCTTGACTTCATCCGTTATCACCTCCACCCATCCCAACTATACTCAGATTATTCCACAAGCTACTTGTCCCGCCCGTTCACTACTCCCCCCCAATGCTCTTATCCCTACCAACCCCGCCAACGATTTCACCCTGGTCGACTCTTCCTCTCCCACCCTTGATTTCAACGCCCTTGCCGCCATATCCCCCAAAGAAGGCAGAATCCCTCCATCCTTCCGTGCCAACGAGATTCCCACCTTCTCAGGCCAACCCCATGAGGATGTCTTCCTCTTTCTCACCAAACTTCAACAAACCTTCTCCCTCCACAACATCCCTGTCGTCCACTGGCTCCCCATCGCCAGCAGTAGACTCCTTTACAACGCCGCTCGCCGGTGGTACACCGAAATGACCAACTGGCATCACGCTAATCTCCGACCTCACACCTTCATTGAGTGCGCCACCCTCATCACCTCCACCTGTCCACAGAAAACGGTCGACAACTACATCAACCAATTCTGTCGGCTTCAACAAAACGGGCCAACCGACCGTTTTGTACAATACGTTTGCTCACTTCGTCAACATATCCCCATCGATATCGTCAACGACTTCACATTCATCTCCCGCGTTAAGCGCGTATGCTGCAAAGACCTAGCGGTCGCCCTCGTCCGCGAACTAGACATGACCCTCGCCGACCTCCTCACTCGTGCCCTCCAAAATCGACCGCATCTTCTCCCCCTACAAGACCGCACTTACATCGGCCACTCCCCGCCCTCGCTTCTTCCACAACATCGCCTCCGAAGACTCCACAACCACCACCTCCTCGGATGAGTTCACCGCCCCGAACCCGACACCCTCTCCGATCCACTAGACTTTACATCGCTCTCCCACAACGAACTCTCTACCATCCACCACATGCGGATGGAAAGGAAGAACGCACCAGCCGTCCTCCCATAAACACCCCCTCAACCCGTCTCACGAAACTCACGCCAGAGGAGCGAACCTACCTCCAAGCTAAGGGTGGATGTTTCCGGTTCCGACAATTAGCACATCAGCAGACAAGCTGTCCAAATGCCAGACAGTTCACATCAGGCACCCAGGTCCGAGGCTCCCCAACCTGTCGCTTCCGCATCCGCCACTCCCGGCCCCTCCTCCACTTGAACACCGTCCCCATGATCACCACGAACCCGGCCCGGCATCGACGACTAGTCTGTCGGCCATCCCATCGGTGACGATCTCCACCCCACCGGTGACCCATTTGGCATCGACAATACGTCTGCCTCCCCCCTCTGCGGTGCCGCACATCCCACGGACGACCCCAGGCGTCACAACCCTCGTCGCCTGACGCCCCCCTCACTGCCACATGTGCCCCAACCCTCCTTCCGAATCCATCTTCCGAATACCTTCTCTGATGTTGTTGAGGAACAAGCTCGACTTGATTGGCTTGTCCGATTAGGAAATGAACAACACTACCTCAACACCATTATCTCCACTACCAACTCATCACGCTTTCACCTCAAATTCATCGCTGCCACCCTTGGTGCGTCTACGACTAAGTTCTAGGCCCTCCTCGACATTGGAGCCACCGGTAACTTCATCACCGACGCGTGTGTCCAGAAAGCTGGTCGTACCTTTACCGGTTATGACTCCCCGATTACGATTCGTTTAGGGGACAAAGACACCGCCGTCGTAGTAGACCGTACGGTTCCCGAGACCACCATGACTGTCGGAACCCTCCGCAGTGATGTCTCATTTGATGCCATGCACTTAATGTGCGACATCGTTTTGGGAACACCGTGGTTGGAGCGCTACATGCCATACTCGCTCCACCCCAACGTCCTCCGCCTTACCAACCCCCCTGACACAACCATCGACATTCTTTATCTCCCCTATCCCACCTCCCCAAGCTCCGTCACCGCGCACCAATTCCTTCACATGGCTTGCACATACCCTGACTCCACCTACCTTGTCCTTGATCGCGAGCGTCCGGAGAACTTGCTCCGAACGGACAAACCCGACCAAGCCCCCCCCTCCAACCCCGCCCTCACCTCCATCCTCGACGAGTTCAAGGACGTCTTCCCAGAGTCCTTGCCCGACGGATTACCTCCAGATCGTAGTGTATCCTATGCCATCGATTTGGAGTCCGGTCACTCTCCACCTTGCAGCCCTCCTTACCAACTCTCCGTTCCGGAAGCCGAAGAAATAAAGCGGCAACTCAACGAACTCCTTGAAAAAGGATTTATTAAACCAAGTTCATCCCCCTTAGGAACAAGCTTCCTTTTTGTCAAGAAAGGCGAAACATCGGAACTCCGCATGTGCACAAACTACCGCGCCTTGAATCGGATCACGATCAAGGACAAGTACCTCCTACCCCGGATCTCCGAGCTTCTTGATCGCCTTCGTGGAGCTAAATATTTTACCAAAATTGACCTCTGCAGTGGCTGCCACCAGATCCGCATCCGCGAGGAGGACACCCACAAGACCGCATTATGTTCTCGCTTCGGGCACTATGAATTCCTCGTGATGCCCTTCGGACTCACCAATGCCCCCGCCACATTCCTCGTGATGCCCTTCGACATCTCGTACCCTCTCCACGAACTCACCCGCAAGGACGAACCCTTTACTTGGAACGACTGCTGCCAAAACGCCTTCGACTTCCTCAAACAAACCATCACCACGGCCCCCGTCCTCAAGATCGCCGACTCCTCTCGATATTTCTACGTTACCACTGACCCATCCGAATTCGCCTTGGAGCCGTCCTATCCCAACACTTCCCTCGCGACACCTCTGAAACCCCCTCCATCAAAGACTCCCCTACCCACCCCGAGGCTCCACCCGACGAGTACTGCATTACCTTCGCTAGCAAGAAGCTCCTTCCCCCAGAGATGAACTACCCCTCCAACGAGAAGGAACTCCTTGTCGTGATCCACGCCCTCAAAGTCTGGCACCCGTACCTCGACGGGCAATACTTCACCATCCGCACGGACAACACCATCCTTTCCTCTATTCTCACCAAGAAAGACGTCACGTCGCGCCAAACCCATTGGTTAGACTTTCTTGCCCAGTTCACGTTCACCATTTGCCACACCCCCGACAAAAGCAACCGCGTTGCCGACGCCCTCTCTCGACGCCCTGACCACAATCCCTCCGAGAAAGTCTACGCCACCATGACTCATATTCAACTCCTCTCATCACTCCACCACCGCTACACCCAAGGCTACCTCTCTTGCCCAGATTTCTCAACAGTCTACAACAAACTTCGTGCCACTTTATTGTACTCTCCCTTTAGAGGGTCAAGCGTGAAGTCATACATATCTATGACTTCAATCCACCTTTTCAGGGCATCAGAGAGTACATGTTGTGTCTTGATCCAGCGCAAAGTCTCATGGTCAGATCACACGTAGAAGAACCTGCCTAGGAGGTAGTGCCTCCTATGGACTAGCGCTTTATAGAGGGCATAGAGCTCTCGTTCGTACATGGACTTAGCTAGTTTTTGAGATGGCATCTTTTTGCTCATATACTCGATTGGCCTCAACTTTTTCCCCTCCTGCGCAAGGACCCGCCTATGCCATATTGGTTGGTGTCAGTGGTCACGACAAAGTGTTGTTCAAGATCCGAAAGTATGAGGACTTCATAGTGTGTCAGGGCATACTTCAATCTCTTGAAGGCTGCCTCACACTCTTCGGTCTACTCCCAAGGGGTGTGAAGGTGGGTTAGGTCTGTTAACGGGGAAGCTATAGTACTATAGTTCTTTACAAACGGACGATAGTAGCTCGTCATCCCCCAAAACGATCGAACTTCGGTAACAGTCTGAGGTCCGGGCCAGTCACGTATGCTGGACACTTTGGCATCGTTTGTCCTCAATCCGTCCGCAGAGATCACATGACCCAGATATAAGATCCTGGTGCGACCAAATTCACATTTCTCCAAGTTTACCATATGCTGATCCTGTCCTAGGAGACCTAGCACTATTTTCAAATGCTTAGCATGCTCCTCTACAGTCCTATCAAAGATCAGGATATCGTCGAGGTACACGACGATAAACTTATCTAAGTAGTCATGGAACGTCTGATCAATTGTGTGTTCTCTAGGGTACGTGAGGATGTGTGTTGTCTTCGGAAAGTCTCATCTGGTCTAGTGAGTGTGTGTGTTAGGGGGTGTGGGGAGGGGGTGGAGCATACGATACCATTGTGGGCAAGGTCGTCAGAGTGGGTCTCGCTTGGCGAGTGTAGTACCCGCTCCGAGAGCGTAGGAAGGCTCGGCGCGCCGGCCTGTCTGGCGGGACTGCCCTCAATGGCCATGCGACAAGGACCCCCCTAAGGCCATCTCCAACCTGCACAACCTTTTAAAAAAAGAAAGAAATGTACCAGGAACATTGCATAGTCCAAAGGGCATCACCACAAACTCGTACAGACTGTACCTGGTATGAAAAGCTGTTTTGTGTTGATCCTCAGGCCTAATGACAATTTGATGGTATCCGGACTTCAGATCTATCTTTATGAAGTACCGACATCCCTGCACTCTATCGAGGAGGTCATCAATTCGGGGTAGAGGCTCTGCGTTCTTAACTGTGATGTCATTGAGGCCCCTATAGTCAATGCACATCCTCAGGGTGCTCCCTTTCTTCGGGACAAAGAGAACCGGTGCTCCATAGGGGGACATACTTAAGGGGAGGTACTAGGCCGAATCCAACCCTTCTCTGTGAGCTCCTTGAGCTGGCGGCGGAGCTCATCCACCCCCTTTCTTTGGGACGAAGAAAACCGGTGCTCCATAGGGGGACATACTTAAGGGGAGGTACTAGGCCGAATCCAACCCTTCTCTGTGAGCTCCTTGAGCTGGCGGCGGAGCTCATCCAACTCCGCAAGAGACATCCTATCGATCCGTCCTCTGGTACTTTGCTACCGGGGCCAATTTCTATCGCATGGACCACCTCTCTTTCTACCACACCCCTAGGCTCCTAAAAAAGGTTTGGATAGCTCACAACGACTGCGTCTATCTATGGGGGTGTTTTTACAGCCTCCTTTTTCTCAGAGACAAAGACTAGATACATCCCCTCCTCTCGGTTCTACTTATAATAGTTATAGAAGGATGAAGCACACATGCAGCCATAGTTCTCCACTAGCCTGCTAGCTTTATACTTCAGCAGTCTAACGGTCCTTCCGTTTGGCAACTTGTGGATCATCACTTTTCTATCCCAATTGAATTGTGGCTTTGCGACCTCGAGGTAGTACATGCCTAGCAGCATATCAAATGGCAGCTCGTCGCTTGTGTCTCAGTTCCACTCCTCCATAAGAGAAGGTGCAGACTATGTCCTTAACATAGTCTTGGACTACCATGCTGTGCTTGTTGGCTAAAGTGGATGCTACAGATCTATTCAGTTGCTGCACTTGGTCCCCTAAGCGCAACCTATCCACACAAGCACGATTGATGAAGTTCCGTGTAGAGCCTATGTCTGCGAAGGCCCCCATTTTGCAGCCACCTACATCAACCTCTACCACAAAATGTTCAGCTTTAGGACCTCTACTAATCATCGCCCAAGAGTCTTTGGGGTCCTTCCCTGACCACTCAGCTTCTAACTCCTCTAAGGACTCTAACACATCTCTGGAACAAAGCATCGATTGGTCTACATGTGTCTGGGGGACAACTAGTGGGTCAATAGCCTTGGCCAACGCCTGAGTGGGGAAGGCAAAGTTACCACTTCAGCACAGGTAAGAGCGGGTAAAACTCCTACTGGCCCGAGGTGTTTCCCTACAAAGTGCTCGCAGATGCACCACCAGAGTTCAAAGAGAAGCCCACCACCGCAGGAGAGGCTACCTTCGTTGTGACCCTTTTGCCTCGCCATGTTCTAGAAGTTTGGCCGAAGTTGCCACAGTTAAGACATATGCCCCGAGCAACTCGGTCCCTCCACACCTCGTAATCTAAACCAAGTCGTACCCATACTAGTGTCCCTTGGTCGCCCTGACCCTTAGACCGACCTACCTTTTGTTTCCTGCTCCCCTTAGCCTTTTCTTTGATGGGATCCACGACTCCCCCATCCGAAGTCTCACTAGCCCCATCCTGCTCTGTGTCTTCCCCAAAGTCAGGGAAGTCGTCAATCACAGTTGCCTGACCATCGTGGTCGATGAACATACCATTGCCTTTCTTCCTCCAATCCTAGGGAAGCTTCTTCTTCCTACCATCTACTGGACCCTGTTGTGCTGTCCCAAGCTTGACCTCTATATGTTTGGCCTTCTTGCTGAAAGTAGCGAAGGACATCGATAGTGGTCTCATCCACCACCTTGTTCTTGACATCTGTGGGCAGACATCGCAAATAAGCTGTAAGGAGTACATGAGGGTCATAGCGCACGCCAGGAACTACGATCAGACATTCTACGACGTTCGTGACCTCACGAACTGTCCGGTACCGTTTTGAACCAAGACTAGCAAGTGAGTCTGTGGCCTTTTGAACCCCTTGAGGCTCATGCCACATATTGTACACAGTCCGTACGAAGTCTTCCAATGTCTGGGCCTGGGCCCAAGCATCGAAGTTTTGACCATAGTCTTGTTGCTGCACCAGAACACTTAACCATCGTGTTGCAGAGCCTTCCAAAAGGGATGCAGCCACTATATAACTTCTTGCTCTGGCCTTGTGAGCTTGTGCCTCACATAAGTAGGCACAATCCTCACCCAAGTGTCCAGGTCCTCCTCCTTCTTGTCGCCAGAGAAGGGTTTATGACTCATCAAGGGGATCTTGGGCATCCACTGCATGGGTTGGATTATCCCAGGTGTTTGTTGTAGTGGCTGTGTAACCACTTGAACAGGTTGTTGCACACTAACTTGAGACTGTCCTGACGGCTGCCCTGTAGCTACAACCGTCATTGATGGAAGGGGAGAAGTCCTAAAGACCTGCCCACTAACTGCTGCTACACCACTTGAAGGAGGCATATCAAACATGGGGAGAAAGAGGGTCCTACCGGCGACCGCGTCACTGAAGGACCCGCAACTGTAGGGGGAGCTACAGAGTATTGAGGCTGCCTCATCATGGGACGAGGAGCCTGCAGTGCTGCCAGAGTACAGTTCTGGCTGGCCACTAGCTCGGCCAACAACTCCTGCTGCACCACATGTGCCTCAACCACACAAAGCAGTGAGCGTCACAGTGACCTGACCGCAGGATCTAATGTTGACTCATCTAGTGCCTCCAACTCTCCTAACTTCTGCCTCCAAGCTCCTAGTCTGGCTTTTCTCATTCTATACCTGTTTCTTCTCTCTTCTACATCCCTCAACTGCTGTTGTAACTCATCATGAAGAGCATCCGCTTGTAAGATCTCATAATCTTTGGCATGAATTGAGATTGCTGGCTGACTTGTAGACCAACACACTGACTAATTGAGGTTTGGGGGACACCCTGACTGACACCTAACGAAGAGGCCAGAGACGAGGCCTGTGAGATGGTAGAGGTGGTAGCCATAGCTGCCTCGGCGCTGGCCCTAGCATTTGGTTCTATTGCTGCTGCTAATGCCCTTTTGGCTCTGGCTGCTGCTTCCCTAGCCCTCTGTAATGCCGTCCTCTCCCTGGCTTCCCTCTGCAGCCTCCTTGCTCTAGTTGTGGGAAAGTGATCTATCGACTGAGTGCAGTTCTACGAGTAACTCCAAGCTCCTCCACTAATCGTTCCTCCTCCTCACTGCTTCCTTCTTCACTTATGAGCTACGGTGATGTGCAATCTAAACTAGAACCCACACTGAATCCTACCTCAGCATGACACCCAACCAAATAATAATAAACAATACTTTTTCGTCATCCTGGAGAAATGTAGTCAAGCTGTAATCAACAACCAATGTCAGATCCTGAAAAGTAATTCTTTTTTTTTATTTTTATTAAAAAAAACAGGTCCTTATGGCCTTGGCTACATATCCATTATGGGGAGCGTCAGTTCGGTTCCTATTCCCCCGGCAAGTCGTAAAAACAGTTTACATCAATGGACACCCAACCTCTCTTCCGTCTGGTCGAAGGGTCCCTGACCAGCATTGATTTTTCCATTGAGATGGAGGATTGAGTGTCAGCTTGCCTTTCTTTGAGTTTCCTCTCAGATCCTTCGATCAGAATCTGTCAAGTAGATGAGAAAGCTAGAAACCCAAAGAATCACTGTCTGAGTTGGGCTCAACGAAACTTATGTTGCCCTGAAGTACTGTTGCTCTTCCTCGTCGGGAGTTGTCCTCCTTTGGGGGATCGACGAATTGTGCCAGTCTTTCCATTTGATTTGTAGATCCTAGATCTCAGCTATCTTTCCCTAGACAAGCCATACTTTGTTAAAGTTGGGGACCAACTCTTGCTGTTTCGCTGGATTTTGCTGAGCTTTACCTTCTTCCATTGACATCGGATATCGGTCTCCATGAACAGTTTCGTAGTCGCCCATACTTGTTCAGTCGGATTGGTCGTCTTGTTAATTGTCTTGTTGCATCTCTCCTTCCAGATAGCCCACAATGTTACCTTCCTGATAATTCCAAACCAGACGCGTTCCGATTTGAGGGCAAGAGATGGGGTGTTAGTCCATAGGAGAATTTGGATTGGGTGTTTGGGTAGGGGAGAGGGAAATAAGTGGTCCCAAAGCGCTGAGGCTCTTGCCCGCAGACCAGTAGCGAGTTTAGAAGTGATCAGACAGTGTATTATATCTTCCTGTTCGTTGTCTGAGCATATTAGACATTCTTCTGAACTGCTCGGATCGTTGTTCTTCCTTCGCACATGTAGCCAGACATTCACTGGGAGGGCACTGTATGTGATCAGCCATCGGAGACTTCTTATTTTCACTGGGCGAATTGATTTGTACGTCCGCCAGGGGAGTTTCACAATTGGTTCCATTCTCTGTCTGAGCAATTTGGTCCATCGTTCTCTGATTACTGGCTCGTGGTCTTTGGTTCTTAGAAACTTTTTGTAACCCATCTTAACTATGTACTGTGTTATTTGAGTGGGATTCTTACAGAATCTGTTAGCTTCTGGGAGCCATGCCCATTCTTGAGGGTCGAATTCAAGGTCTTGGATTGCTGTGTCCGTGTGAAATATACTCTTCGGCCAGTTTCCTAATACTCTCACCTTTTTACTTCTTGTGGGTCAATATTGTGAATGGCGAGGGATTTCGGGTTGGATGTATCTATGGGGAAGGAGATTAAGACTCTGGCACGAGCTTGGCCAGGAGATCTGCGAGAGAACCGGTACGCTTTCGTGGGTACTATTTCCTGTGGCAGCACTCCCCATTCCCCTGCTTTCCATGAGAAGTCTTCTTTCAAGAGTTCTTTCCAGCTATCAGGGATGCTGTTGACCAGTGCTGGCAGATTCTCGTCCCGGCGGTGACATCCCTTTAGTAGCGCTTTTAACTGATTTCTCATTTATCCAGTCTTTTTTCTCTTCGTCCCAGATGTGACTTACCTTTCAAATCCCATGTCTAATCCGGGAGAGCCATCTCTGGCCTCTTGCTAGTGACAGTGGTTGTCGCCTGCATCTTTAATGTTCTGGCTCCGGAACAGAGGCTGCCGCAACACCTCTTCTTTGGATTTGGGTTTCTTAACCTGCTTAGGCATTATCTCCCTCCAAATCTTGATAAGTGTTGTCCAGTATGGGGTGGGGGGCTGTGTCTCATCTCGCTGCGAGGTTGCTCGGTGTCGTCTGCTGTTGACCAGTGCTGACAGATTCTCGTCCCGGCGGTGACATCCCTTTAGTAGCGCTTTTTACTGATTCTCATTTATCCAGTTTTTTTTCTCTTCGTCCCAGATGTGACTTACCTTCCAAATCCCATGTCTAATCCAGGAGAGCCATCTCTGGCCTCCTGGTAGTGACAGTGGTTGTCGCCTGCATCTTTAATGTTCTGGTTCCCCAACAGAGGCTGGCGCAACACCTCTTCTTTGGATTTGGGTTTCTTAACCTGCTTAGGCATTATCTCCCTCCAAATCCTAATAAGTGTTGTCCGGTATGGGGTGGGGGGTTGTGTCTCATCTCGCTGCGAGGTTGCTCGGTGTCGTCTCCTTTCGGTTTTGAGCGTCCAATCCTTGTTCATTACCCAAAAGAGACGTGACATGTTGTCTGGGGTCTGAACTGGGGCTAAGGATCTGATACTATCCAGGGCTAATTTGTGCCACACCAACCTGGGTTGGGTTAAAAGTTCAACTACCCATTTGATCTGCAGAGCTTTGGTTTCTTGTCTAGGATTGATTATCCCTAGTCCCCCCTTTGACAGCCTTCTAGTTATGTAGTGCCAAGCTATCTTAGGAATGTACTTGGTTTTGCTAGGGTCCCTTGACCAGAGGTATGCCCTTGCTTTGTTGTTTAATTCTTTAATAGTTGAATCTGGTATGGTCCAGATGGAGGCTATATACCACATCATTGAGAATACAGACGTGTTGATTGTTAAAGCTCTTCCCAGCAGTGAGGTGAAAGTGTTGCCCCATCTTCCCATTTTATTTATTCGATTCATTAGCAGATTATGTGCCATCTGTGGGGATGGGCCCTCCTTGGTAACCATGATTCCCAGGTATCTCGTTGGTTCCCCAAGATTTTCCCATGTCATGTCAACTTCTGGGCCTGCCATAGGGGGTATCTCCTCCTCTGACAACCACCACCCCACTGTTTTCTTTCAGTTTATCTTCATCTTTGGAGCTAGTCTGAACGCTTCCATTGCCCTGACTATTGTGCTTACTGAGGAATCTGATGCCCTAATGAGAACGGCGGGATCATCTGCGAACACGATCACCGTCGGGAACTAGATATGTTAGGGTGAACCGGTGTTGAGCTCTGGAAGCCTATGGATCGATATGTCCTTGCACAAGAAGGATGCTATGGCCTCCATTACAAAAAGGAAGATTGGTGGGGCTAGGGGATCACCTTGCCTCACTGACCGGGAAATGTGCTATCGGTCAGATAGCAGCCCGTTGACCTGTACACATCCTGATGCATCATTGTAAAGGACTCTGACCCACTTTCTGAAGTTGGGTCCCACTCCCATTTTCTCCATGCTCTCGTCGAGGAAGGTCCAGTTCACTTGGTCATAAGCCTTCTCGAAGTCTAAGAATAAGATTGTTGTGTTCAATCTCTTTTCCTTGACTTTCCTTGCTGCTTCATTTAGTGCGAGGACATTATCTAATATATACCTCCCTGGGATGAAGCCAACTTGGTCTATGTGGAAGCATTTGTCTGTGACATCCAAAATCCTTAGAGCCAGTGTTTTAGCCAAATCTTGTAGGCGAGGTTAAGTAGTGAGATTGGCCTGTAGTTCTTGATGTCCTCCCGGTCCCCCTTCTTGTACAGAAGGGTGACCACGTTGCTGCTTAGCAGTTCTCCCATTCCTCCTTTCTGCCAGCTGTCCTGGTAGAAGTGGAGAAGGTCAGTTCCCATGAACGGCCAGACTTATTCCCAAAATTATTTGGTTAATCCATCAATTCCCGAAGATTTATCATTGTTCATGCAATGGACTGCCGCTTTTAATTCATCTATGGTGATTGGTTTGTTCAACTTAGTAGCCTGCGCCATTGTAATCGTTTTGTCTAGAAGGTGCAGCATTTTGGATCTAGCTTCCCTTACCGATGCTGGTGGAGTGGAGGCTGTCTTAGACTCATATTGCTCTTTGTAGAACCCGCTCGCTATTTCTAGCATACCCTCACTGTCTTTCCTTGTGATCTGACTCCCTGATAGCTCTTCGAGCCCTTCTATTGAATTCGACGTTTGGTTGGCTTTTATTTTTGCAAAGAAGTATTTGGTCATTGACTCATTCAGTTCGTACTTTGTCATTCTTGCTCTTATTTGTAGGCCTTTCAATTCACATCGTCTCCATAGAGCCAATTCTTCTCTTGCATGTTCAAATGTGGCTGAGTAGAGGGCTGAGGAAGGTTGGTTTATCAAATTGGATTCTGCAATCCTTAGTGCTATTTCCAATGATTGTTTCCTTCTTCGATTGGCCGGTAACTTCTTTGATCCTTCTTTTGGTCGGTAACTTCTTTGACCCTTCATTTGGTCGGTAACTTCTTTTGGTCGGTAAGTTTGAGCCTGGGACCTATGCCTTGTTATTTACTAGACCTGGGCAGTTTACCTGAATGAATTCGAGGCGGTTGGACTTTGGGACAAAATATCAGTGTCGAAGTATGATATATAAGTATGAATAGGTAGCATCAACGACATCTTGCACTAGGTACTCTACAACACATGGAGACGCCGGACAGGCGACCGACAGAAACACAATGTCGGGTCTTCCACCTGACATGCGTTGATTTTGTACTTCACGATTATCTTTGACGCAGTTACCTGCGCTCGGTTTTATTCTCGTCCTGTGTGGTGTGCTTATGTATGCCGCGTATGTGTGTACGAACACTTGTGTTTGAACACTGCGACTGATGTTTGCAACAGGTGCATTGTCTTCAACAGAGACAGTAGAACGTGAATAGTTCTCAACGTTTGCCCAGATATAGCATCATTTCGGGACGCCTAATCAAAATGGCTTTACTCATTGCTGCAATTGTTTGTTGTTTTGAGGTTTGTCAACCCTCAGCTGCTTTTAGATTGTTCGAATGTCTGTTTGGGTCGTGTCATCATTTGAATTGGTTGAAGTTCTAATCTCATCATCTGTTTTGTTTTGTCTGCAGAATGTGCTGGGATTTTTCCATGGGAAGGTCCATGATGACATTCTGCCTCTGGTGCTGGACTTCCTCCACATGATTACAAAGAAGACCAAGGTATGATTGCTGATACAATGTTATTGGTTTTCCAAAAAAACAAAAACACAAACAAAAACAAAAACAAACAAAAACAAAAACAAAAACAAAAGCGAGCAAGGTATCAAACTTCTCTTCTCCTATTGGTTTTCCATAAAAAAAGGGGAAAAAATGAAGATCAAGATATCAAACTTCTCTTCTCTCTTATCTACTGAGATTGTCTTTATTTTTTATTTCTAAATATTTGTGCAATCAGACTCGCTTCCATTCACACCTTACATGCATGCAAACAGTAGTGCAGCAAACTGGCGACATGCGCCCACTCAGTACTCAGAGATATGGCAACCCAGATACGAGTTCACTTCCAAAGGCTATGGTGTCACAGCGCCCATACAACTCTCTGTTCGCATACAATCGATCACCCTGGATATCCCACGCACAACACTTTGTTCACTCAAACACACTCACACACTGAATACTAACTACAGCAATGGCGGCTATGGACGCCGCTACCCTATCGCTATGGCTAAGCTTCGTCTCTCTGCCCTCTTCGTCTTCGGGCTTCACTGAAGACCACCTCGCACAAGCCGCTGTGGCAGTGCTTCCGCATGGCTCACGCAGGAATGAATGAATGGCTGGGCTCTGCCTCTTGATTTATACTTCTGCAGTGCGTTGGTCTGGCCCCTTTCCCTGACCCGAAGTGCACACAGTCCCATGCGGTACTTGCTTGACTGGACCAGGCCTGCCTAGGACTGGGACTGCTGACTCAGCATGGGCAAACTCCACCACTTGCCTCGCCACTTACCCACTTGCCTTAGCCTAAGTGTGGGACACTCCGAAAGGCCACTACTCAGACCTTCCGGAAGGCCGTGGACTTGGCCTTTCGGTACTGTAGCAGCTACGACTTTGACCCTTCTGGACTGTAGCAGCTACGACCCTGACTCTTCGAGAAGGCTACAGCTACGACCTCTAGACCTGACTGGGACTCCTATCCGACAGGTCTACAGATCGAACCCTGGCTACCTATGGACCCTACGACAGCCTATCAACTGTTACAAATACACAGGTCGCGAGTTCAACTCTAGGGGTCGACACAGGTACTATACGCAGGTAAGGTGGGGACTAGGGATCGAGCCCTGGGATCTGCATCAGCTACTGTGAACTGGTGAATACCGTTTCACTCCCGCCGGCCTAAATTCGAGGTCCTCCGAGAATAGCTCAGTCCAAGGCAGGACCTTTACCTCTCTGATCTCTCTCGTAGGCTCTAACTATATCGGGAGCTGTTTCTAGAAGTTCTCATCTCGTGAACCAGCAGTAATCCTCCGGTTCCTGATATGCAAACCGGACTTTATACTGCTTCTGTGGACGACCTCTACCTCCTGTTCTAAACACATCTTCACCTACAATGCCGTCAATGTCATATCTTCCGTCCATGTCTGGAGGGATCATGGACAAAACTGTTGACTTGTGACACACGGCAGCAACTTTGATGCGTGAAACACGGGGTAGGTGTGGAGGTGTGCTGGTATCTCTATAGTGTAGGACGGCCCATCCTCTCCGCCCTTAACTGCTAGCACTGGCCACGGTCATCTTTATGCGGGCAATAACTTCTGTGAGATGTTCTCCTCAGGTGCAAACTCTTTAGACTTGACCCAGACTAGGTCACCTACCTGAAACTGCGATGGGCGACGGTGCTTATTAGCCTGTTCTATCATCCGGTGCTGGGCCTTTCTGAGGTTTTCAACAACAGTGGTTGTTTCTTTCTCATGCTGTATTGCGAACTCACTGGTACCGGGCGGTAGCCTGTGAATCTGATCCCGGTTCAGCCCCTCAAACGGTCTACGCGGTCTAAAGGACTTGTGCAACTCATTGGGAGTGCGACAGGTGGACAAATGCACGCTGTTATTGTATGCACTGGCTACCTTGGGTAACATCTCATCCCATTTGATCTGATCGGGTCTAGTGTACACGCGCAAAACTTGCTGCAGGATCTTGTTCATCTGCTCTGTCTGACCGTTAGTCTCTGGATGGCGGCCAGACGACATCAGTAACTTTGACCCATAGACTCTCATGAGTTCCTGCCAGTTCTGGCTGGTGAAGCAACTATCTCTATCACTAACTATGGACAACGGGACTCCATGTTCACTAACCCAAAAGTCAAAGAACTTTTGTATTACTAACTCTGTACGTGCCTCTGCAGGCAAAGGAACAAAGACAACATACTTGCTAAATCTATCAACTACGACCATGACTTGGCTCTTGTCGTGCCTACTCTTGACACCGGCATCCATGAAGTCAATGGAGACTGAATCTCCAGGCTGGTCTGGAATGGGCAAGGGTCTGAGAAGGCCTAGAGGGACACGTGTAGTAGTCTTGTTTATCTGACAGACTTTACAACTGCGGACATACTCTATGCAGTCGCGCTTCGTTTCTGGCCATGTGCACGCGTGCATCAGGTTGGCTAAAGTCTTTTGCCACCCGAAATGTCCCTCTGTATCATGGCATTCCCCTAAGATAAAACTTCGGATCTCCTCATTGTTGGGAATGCAGAGGCGGTCTATTACATTAGTCTTCTCAAATAACGAACCCTTTGTAGTGCAGTAATGTGGCTCAGTCTCTGGGGCCTCCTTAACTCTCTTGAGGAGGTCACTATAGACAGGGTCCTGCGCATACGCTTGTCTAACTTTTTCTTGCAGGTCACTCCCTATGTCTAGATAGTGAACTATGGCTCCAAAGAAGTTTGCAACTACATTGTACTTGCCCTTCACTCGCTTGAGCTCAAAGTCATACTGGTCTATCTCAGCGGCCCACCTAGTCAACTTAGGTGTCATCTTGGCCTGTGTCTTCAGCCATCTAAGAGTCTCATGGTCGGAGTACACCTTGAAGTGCCTCCCAAGCAGGTAATGCTTCCAGTGCTCTAAAACTTGCCTGAGAGCGTAGAGTTCCCTCACGTACGTCGAGGTAGCAACCTTCTCTGAGGGCATCCTCGCTGACATAAACTCTACGGGTTTGTAGCCATTGCCGTCATCCTGCTGCAACACGGCGCCAATCCCATACTGACTCGTGTTCGTGGTGATGACAAATGGTAGAGACGGATCTGCTACCTTGAGGACAGGATACTCTATCAATGCGCGCTTTAATTTCTTTAGCGCAGGCGTACAATCTTTATCCCATTGCCAAATTGCCTCTTTCTTGAGCAACCTGCGCAAGGGAGCGGCGATGGTAGAGAAGTTCCTCATGAACTTCCTATAATAGTTAGCTATGCCCAAAAACGACCGCAACTCTGTCAATGTGCGGGGCGTCGGCCAGTCTCTAATTGCCGCTATCTTACTGTCCTCAGGTTTGATTCCATCTCCATCTAATACGTGGCCCAAGTACAAAACTTGTGTCTTGGCCCACTCACACTTCTTCACGTTGATCTTGAAGTTAGCTTCCCTGACTCTCCTCATACAGGATGACCTTCCGTTTGACATGGTCCTGGGTATGGACTGGGGAGAGGCAGCACGGGCCACGCTCCACTTGAGAGAGCACGAGTGTAGGCTCCCTAGTCCGTCTGGCGAGGTTAAGACTGCCCGCCTATTCCATGTGTCAGGTGTAGACAACACCTTGGCACATTGTTGTCTCAGTGCTCCCGCGTTCGCGCGATTAGTGAAAAAGGAGCAATTAGAGGATCAGGTCTTTGTAGTGTATGTTAGACCTGCCACTGAGCCTAAGGAAGAGGTAAGTTCCACGGATCCAGCCATTGCCAAGCTGCTGGAAGAGTTTAAAGACTTATCTGAGCCGCCGACAGGAGTAGTGCCGCAGCCAATCCAGCACAGGATAGAGATAGAGCCTGGCAGTAGAACTCCTAAGGGAGCAGTCTACAGGATGTCCCCTAGAGAGTTAGAGGAGTCGCGTAAGCAGTTGGATGAACTCCTTAAGAAGGGTTGGATTAGGCCCAGTTCGTCTCCTTTTGGAGCGCCTGTTTTATTTGTCCCCAAGAAGGAAGGAGCGTTGCGTATATGTATAGACTATAGGGGTTTGAATGCTATCACCGCCAAGAATGCTGAACCACTGCCCAGGATAGACAATCTCTTAGATTGGGTGCAGGGTTGCAAGTATTTCTCAAAGATAGATTTGAAGTCCGGTTATCATCAGATAGAGGTCCATCTTGATGACCAGTACAAGACTTCGTTCCGGACTCGCTATGGGCATTATGAGTTTATAGTGATGCCCTTTGGACTGACCTATGCGCCAGCCACATTTCAGCGATGTATTTAGGCCTTGGTTAGATAGATTCGCCGTAGTGTATTTAGAGGACATCTTAGTTTTGAGTAGGACCCTCCAAGAGCACCACGGTCATTTGAGGGAGGTCTTGGTGCGGTTGTCTGCGAGGACACTAACTATGGGGTCTTCCAACTTCTGGACTTTTTACCCTAGCCTCAGCTTTTTCAGCGCCCTATGGCTAATGTAACTCCAGGTGGCCCCTGAGTCTATAAGGGCCCCAACTCTACTCCTGAAAACCTCTACATCTACTTGTACTAGCTGCCCTTTGCTATCTTTCTTCATTTTGGCCCAGGCTGGCATCCTCTCTTTCAATTCCTTTGCCACGCCTGTGAGGGAAGTGCCTAGAGAGACGCTAACACAAGCAGTCTCTGGACAGCTAACTAGGCAATGGCCTGCAACCTCTGCCGAAGGCTCATGTGGTGTGGGAGTTTCCTCTATGCGCGCACACGCTTCCCCACATGGCCTAAGAATAGGGGCAGTTGCGACCCCTACCGGCGGCGGCCTTTTGACTCCTGGGCAGCCCATCGGGCCTGTCTATACTTAGGACAATATTTTATGATATGGGCAGGGTCACCACAGTAAATGCATTAGCCCTGCTCCATCCGCTGCTGCCAAATTTTCTGGTCCAGGCCCAGATCTTCCCAGGGCTGGCCTTGTGGCCAGCCTGGGTGCCAACCTCCTGACGTTTGAGGTGACCTGCCACCTCGTCGCTGTGGGGACCGACTAGGACCTTGGCGATTCGGCGGGGGACCTTGACCCCTACCTCCCGCTTGACGGTTCCCTTGACCGCCAACCCCTTGTGCGCCCGATCCTCGGCCTCCCATGGCCTGGCCCCTTTGGCCCCTGCCTCCTCTGCCCTGCGGCCTCCCTCCAACCGCTATAGCAGCATAAGACCTCCCCTGTCCTACGCTRYTGTCCTCCTCCTCAAGKCCSCACWCWATCTGGCTGTAGGGGACCTCATCAGTACCACCTTCCTCCAGCATAAGGATCATGTGATCCTTGGCCCTGACTTGGCCAGAGATGGTACGACCTTTCCACTTTTTACCCTTGTCTAAGTCCTTATGCCAGAAAGTGGAAACTGGCATGGACTTTGCCTCGAACAACACCACTTCCGTACTGAGCGCATTATACGTCATGGTGGACTGTTGGGATTTGTCAAAGAAATGCCCTCGTAAGGGCTCTGGCATGGCACGATAGAAAAGTTGGACCAGTTGGGACTAAGTCACCCCATGGTCCGCGACGGCCACCAGGTCGCCCTGGCACTCCTCCATTGTCGTGAGTGGATGGTTTGGAGTTTATCAGAGGCTCTTACGCCCCTGCGAAGATCAGCAAACCGCTCCCTAAGGAGCTTGAGGAATTGAGGGAGGGGGTTGACTTTGGAATAAGCGACCATGTTGTTTTCGCAACCGGCCGCGCGCGCGAGGGACCTAGCGAAACTAGTCGCTTCCTCCTTGAGGGCTTGGAAGGCTAGAAGGACCTGATCGTCCTGTGCGATATGCTATAAGTAAACATAATTGTTTACGCTAGCCTCCCGGTTATCGAAATTCTCCTCAGGCTTCCCGCCTTACGCGTCTGGGAACTTAAGCTTAACTGGGTCCTTGCGGGGTCTGGCCTCGCTCTCGACGGTGGCTACTGCTTTGGCACCCTCAATGGCGCCTTCACATAACTTCCCCACGTTATCTCTCAACCGCCTGACTTTGGCCCTAACGTCGCAAACAAGACGACGTGATCAGCAGGTCTCTCAACACGTAGACTGCTTGTTGTGCAACCCACAGCTCAGCTTTTCGGGCCTACCATGCCACACCGAGCAGCCCGCAGGTCTGTACCGGTCCTTGGGATGGTTCGTGTCCTCCGGGACAGTCGAGTTATCAAACATAGTCTTTAGCTCTACTTAGGCCGGCAGGGGTTTGGTCAACGAGGCCCTATCCTTCATCCACAAAGTTCCTACACCTGGACAGAAGAGACTCAATGCAGAAAGAAGAGACAGACAGACTTGACTCTGCCAGGACCACTGGGTGTGTGCACATCCATAGGGCAAGGGGATAGGCTCAATGCTTGGCGAGAATATACCGGCTCCAGCTTGGTCAAAATCGTGGTCAACGGTCTTGGTCAACGCCTTGGTCAACGCTTGGTCAACGCTGCAGTCAACCCTCGGTCAACCCTGGTCAGTGCTGGTCAGCACCTCCAGTCAACTCCCGGTCAACACCGGTCAACGCCTGGTCAACTCCGGTCAACTCTTCCGGTCGGCTATGGTTGCCGGCTTCTCTTCCTCACCACCCTTCTCCTTCCTTTCTCCTTCCTCGCCACCTTTCTCTTCACCCCGGCTGTCTTCTTTCTTCCTTTTTTTTATCGTCTCTCCCTTCACCTCCTCGGCTATGGCTTCTCTCTCCCTTCTCAGTCTCCTCCTCCGCCTTCTCTTTCAACCTCCTTCGTTCTCTGTGGTCGAGCTCCGTGGCTATGGCCACCTCTCACTTCGTGGAACTGCACGGCACACTGCACAGGTAAGTGACAACCAAACTTGTATCGCTCATCTCTCTCCTCTCCCTCTCTCTCTCTCTCTCTCTCTCGCCGTAGCGATGTCTTCAACGCAGAACCGTGGTAAGCCAATCTTGTATCGCTCAACCTTTCTCTCTCCCTCTCTCTCTCTCTCTCTCTCTCTCTCTCCCTCTCTCTCTCGGTCTTCTTCTTCGTCGTGGTCTTCTCTGCAGGTATGCGCGGCGGCTTCTCCAACCTCCAGGTCCACTATGGCGAACTTCTTCTCTCGGCGGCCACCTCAGCTATGGCACATCACCTCCCTGCGACACAACGCGGCGCGTGGAATAGGGGGTACCAGCTCCGATACCAATGCAATCAGACTCGCTTTCATTCACACTTTACATGCATGCAAACAGTAGCGCAGCAAACTGGCGACATGCGCCCACTCAGTACTCAGAGATATGGCAACCCAGATACGAGTTCACTTCCAAAGGCTATGGCGTCACAGCGCCCATACAACTCTCTGTTCGCATACAATGGATCACCGTGGATATCCCATGCTTAACACTCTGTTCACTCAAACACACTCACACACTGAATACTAACTACAGCCATGGCGGTTATTGCCGCCGCTACCCTATCACTATGGCTAAGCTTTGTCTCTCTGCCCTCTTCGTCTTCGGGCTTCACTGCAGACCACCTCGCAGAAGCCGCTGTGGCAGCGCTTCCACATGGCTCACGCAGGAATGAATGAATGGCTGGGCGCTGCCTCTCGATTTATACTTCTGCAGTGCGTTGGTCTGGCCCCTTTCCCAGACCCGAAGTGCACACAGTCCCATGCGGTACTTGCTTGACTGGACCAGGACTGCCTAGGACTGGGACTGCTGACTCAACACGGCCAGACTCCACCACATGCCTCGCCACTTACCCACTTGCCTTAGCCTAAGTGTGGGACACTCCGAAAGGCCACTACTCAGACCTTCCGGAAGGCCGTGAACTTGGCCTTTTGGTACTGTAGCAGCTACGACTTTCACCCTTCTGGACTGTAGCAGCTACGACCCTTACTCTTCGAGAAGGCTACAACTACGACCTCTAGACCTGACTGGGACTCCTATCTGACAGGTCTACAGATCGAACCCTGGCTACCTATGGACCCTACGACAGCCTATCAACTGTTACAAATACACAGGTCGCGGGTTCAACTCTCGGGGTTGACACAGGTACTATGCACTGGTAAGGTGGGGACTAGGGATCGAGCCCTAGGATCGGCATCAGCTACTGCGAACTGGTGAATACCATTTCATTTGTCACGAATGTCTCCTCAGGGGGCCCTTAGACAACAGGCATATGTCCTGACTGTGGCCCCCAGCAAGTCTCTTGCCCGCCCTAAGTGAAGGTGGGCCTGAAGATCCACGAGAGGCCCTTATCTCAGCATTTCCAGCGCAGGTCTCAGACAGTTGCTGCACGACAGTTGGTTGAAGAGCGACTGGGCCTTATCCTGGGCTCCTCTAGAAGAGGCAACTCCGCCAGGCAGTTGAGCCCAGGGTGCTGGTGGTTGTGCCCCGGGCACACACATTGAGAGGCCGACACATCACGAAGTGGCCATGGACCAACAAGAAAGCAGCATTGTCGTCGTATCTATCCCGTGGGCCAGTGCAAATGCAGCAAACAACTCGAAGCCTGGAAAGTTCTGGGCGCTCCCAACTAAAAAGGGCCCACGCCTGTAACTGTCAGAGTTGGCCTGGGCACAGCCACTGGGGCCCGACCGGAAGCTACTGGAAACTTCGACGGCCAGGTCCACATAGTCCAGCACCTGCAACCTCTCCCATGTAGGGAGGAGGCAGGCCAGAGCTGGGTATTCTGGCCAATGCTGGCATTGCGGACACGCTGGTGCGCTAGCAAGCAAGTGTCTGCATGCGCTAGCTTGGGCTGGGGCGCGCGCGGGAGATGCAGGGGCAGCAGGGCGCTAGCGACCGTAGCCGGACTGGAGGGTGCGAGGCAGAGGAGGGTGACAGGAGGTCTTCGGGAGGAGGGGCAGAAGTGGCTGACAGGGGGTGATGAGGGAAGACGAGGATACATACCTGGTGTATGTGGGAGGTCGGCATTTGTGTTGACGACATGTACATTGGTCTTCAAAGTCAACGTGAGCCTGTTGTATGAACGTAGATTGGCTAGGTAGGCAAGTAGGGTAGGCTGGGCACTGGGTCCCAGACAGAGAGGAGCGACATTGAATAATGTGTTGGTGTGGCCTGAGGGCTTGAACATTGGTTCACGAGGTTATTGTATTTTTCTTATTTGGATGGAATCTTGGTGCATCTGAGCTCTCTGCTTGGACATGACTATTTGGACTACTGCGTGATTTTGCAATTTGGTTTCCTGTATATCGCTCTTGCTCATATTCCTTGCAATTTGGTATCAGAGCTGGTTCGAGATCGCCTATCTGTCGCTGGCGACATTGTTACTTGGTGCGTTGACAGGATACACTGGCGCTGGCTTAACAACGCGACACCCAGGTAGAGGCGTGCGTCGCAGGAAGGCTGTGGTGACAATGTGGGAGTTGTGGCAACAACGGATGTATGTATGATGATGAGAGCATGCTGATGTGGCATTTTGGCTGAGGTGGCACTACATTGCGTTGTGGGTGGTACCGAAGCTACGGCCGGT
>BFEA01000520.1:475764-490682 GCA_003427395.1 Chara braunii | reverse complement strand
CATGCTGATGTGGCATTTTGGCTGAGGTGGCACTACATTGCGTTGTGGGTGGTACCGAAGCTACGGCCGGTCATCGAAATGCACATTGGCTCAATTGGTGAGAAATCTGTGGTTGGGGGCAGCTATCTCCAGGTACGCTGTTCCCTTACCTTATCTACCCTCTCAATCTCTTCTTACCGTGAGGAAGTGAGTCCAACCTTGAGAGTCCTCTCTTCATGAGGAGTCGTGAGCTCTCTGCCTCGAGAGACGACATTCTTCCCGGTGGCGCATCTGGCAGGAGAGGGCGGTGCCTCTGAAGGGTCCTGGTCGAAGCACGGGTCACGGTCACCATGCCAACCCATGGGAGGAGTACACGCAGGCCATGCTACTTTGTCCTTTAAGCCTGTTTGCTGCGCTGATAGAGGGGTATGCAGAGACCATGTATAAACATTTCTGGCGGAGTTCTGAACTGTCCACTGGCTGTGATCATCGTCCTGTCTGCGACGTTAAATAATTCCTGAGGACCTTGGGGGTTGTCCTTAAACTGCCTCTTGATCAGCCAGATCAGTCAGACGTAAGGCTCATTGCACGTGAGGATAAGGAAAGGGTAGTACTGGTCATAAGCATATTCCCGGGGCACAGGGGTGGGCTGTTGATGCACACCTTAGACACCGTTGCTTGATGGTGTGAACAGGCACGTTGGATATAGGGGAGGGAGATTCCAATTGACATTCAATTGTTCATCGCAAACATACCCATTGTCCATACATCTGCTCACATGATTTATTTTTATTTTTGATTGGTTGGTGACAGACTGCTAACACCTAATAGAGAGCCTAGATTAGTATTGTAGTGTTCTACCATAGCCAGTTCTGATCGAAGCTGCTGTGAGTGAAACTAATCATAGGAATAAAGTCAATAGACCATGTGTACAGTTTGTATGAATGTTGTTGATACCGCCTGAACAGTAGCCTAAGCAACTTACCAAATATTTATTTATTTTTATTTATTTTTTAACCCGGTCAGATACATGTTGTGGTAGGCTCCAGTGAGGGCAGTAGTGCAGGCAGTGTCTGCCTAGCTAATGAGTGGACAAGGCGGTGGTGAGGAGAGATCTGCAGGAAGGAGGGTGGCACATCAGGAGTCCCTTAGGATTCCAATAGTGCACCAAGCTTTACCCCTTGGGGAAGAGAGGGCTTTGCGACAGGAAGCAGTAGCCGAATGCTTACAAAGGGCTAGAGAAGTGGCAGCAGCAGGCGAGCAAACGCTTCCAGCGGCAACAGCCACTTCAACAACTATGGCTACTTCTGCTGCTACATCAACTTCTACATCTGGCCAGATGAGCTTAGGCATGCCGGACACTTCGCAGGCCACATCCAACACAGTGGCAACAAGCAGTTCTTCTAGTCAGATGGCGGGCTCGCAGTACAGCTCGCCACCTCCACGCACTAGGGAAGCCATTGAACTCCAATAAGTGGAGTTGATCCACTTCCGGTTAGAGAAGAAAGAAGCTACTGAAAGAGAGAATGAGATTAGAACTAGGAAAGCTAGACTAGAGAATAGGGAGGCAGTCAAAGCTGCAGTAGAAGGGTTAGACGATGCTCTCATTAATGACAACACGCGGATCCTCAAGGCAGGTCTCCTTTCCATGCATGCATACATGGACAGCAAACTGGATGCTATCCAAGACTCCCTTGACCAGATACTGAGTACCATGCAAGGAATGGGAAGAGCTTTCCCATCCCCAACAGGTGGGCTAGCCTCTAGTTTTCCCATTGTCGGTTTCCTCGTCGGTGATGACTAGCCCTACTATGTCTCATTTTAGCAGTTTGCCAAGCGGTACTTCAGCAGCAGCAGCACATAGTGTTCCTTCTTCGTCTTCCGGAACAGCGGCTGGTGCTATACAATAGTCGGTCCCGCCAGTGCGCGAACAGCGGCCTCGATACCCCAAGACCCCACTCAAGCCACCCTCAACCTTCTCAGATGATAGGAAGGATGAGGCTCTTGACACTTGGTTGGGAACGGTTCGAGTGTGGGTTAGGGCAAAGAGGACGTTGGTAGAGGAAGAGGTGATCACTGTCACCTCGTATTTGGAGGGTTCGGCAGCCTGATGACTAGATGGGTTATTACCCTCGAAAGGGTTCGACAACCGTATGAATGTTTGGGCTAAGACCCATACCTTAGAGAGCTTTATGGAGTTGGTAGAAACGCGATGGCACAACCCGCAGTAGGCCCATCAGGCCACTGACGCGTTGACCCGACTTGATACTAAAAAGTACAAGTCCGCGCGTGAGCTTACCTCTGTCGTGGAGCGTCTCAGTGTTGTCCCCGACGTGCGCTATGATCCGCAGGTCCTCATGACCATGTATCTGAGATGTCTTCCCACAGACATCAAGAACTTGCTGGTCAGTGAGGCCAACATCGAATATCACACTCCGGACTCCTTCAACAAGAAGGCCTAGATTTAGAGGCTAGGCTAGGCGGAGCCCAACAAACCTTTACTGATGGAAGAAAGAAGACGAGTCCACAAGAGTGGAAAAAGAAAGGTAGTCGATTGATGATGGTTGATTCCGAAGGGAATCAAACTGAGATCGATGATTACTTCGACTTAGTGGACGACACAAAGTTAGATGACGAGGATAGTGTCGAGGGTAGCAACCTCGCCTCTTGTAAAGGTTAAGGCAGGTGGCCACAGCAAGGGCGGTCAATCAAAGAGTCAAGGGAAGACCCATAACTCAACCAAAATACCAGCTTGGGTGAGGGCGGGTCTGGAACAAGATGTATGGCGAGATCGCTATTCGCGAGGTGCTTGTATCAACTGCGGCGAGTACGACCATCAGCAGTTCAGATGCAAGAACGTGAAAGTGACGTAGAAGATAGCTCCCAAAGGCGGTTTTGGGAATTCTTCTCACAAGGTGGGGCTTCTACGAGCTCCAACTCGGGAAACGCATCGGGCCAGTAGAAGTTATAACTGCTTCTACTCCTGATGAAGTGGGTGATGTACTCTCCCCACTTCAAGAGTTGGCTGAAGCTTTTGACTCTTTAGTCACCCCGCAGACACATTGTGACCCAACGATACTCTGTTCGTAGGATGTGTCTAAGGCCTTAGAGAACTTGCAAAGTGAGTGGTCGGCAAGAGACCCTCACGAGTCTTGAATGGCACTTAGTAGAGGTCCAAGAGGGGAGCACTTCGTTGTGGAAGTCGGTGTTGGTGGCCACAAATGTGGTGCCTTCGTAGACATTGGCTCCACGCGAGACTTCATAAGTCCCGACTGCGTTGAGAGACTGCACCTAGGGGAGCGGGTGCAGCGCTTAGGTAGATTTGTAGGGTCTACCTTAGCCAACAAAGAGCGCATGGTTGTGGATGACTATGTTAAGGACGTGGTCTGCACCTTCTACTATGTAGGCGGGGAATGGAATCATAAGATTTTGTTCCTAGTTAGCGATGACTTACCTTTTGATATGTTGTTAGGTATGTACTACCTCGAGGTTGCAAAGCCCCGGTTTGAACTGGACCGAAAGGTACTTAAGCATGCACTACCGGAAGGGAGGAATGGTCAAACTAACCAAGTATAAAGTTAGCAGTCTGATAGGCACTAACAAGTGTATACGTGCGTCTGCCTTTTATAATTATTATAAACAGAATCAAGCGGAGAGTATGTACCTAGTCTTTGTCTCTTAAAAAGGGGAGGCCGTTAGAACACCCCAAAGATAGAAAGTGTCGTCTCAAAATACCCTGATTTGTTCGAGGAGCCTTCAAGGATTGTAGAACGGGAGGTTGTCCATGCCATAGAGATAGTTCATGGGACCAAGATACCCAAAGGAAGGATCTAAAGAATGGCACCGACCGAATTGGACGAACTCAGGCGACCACTAAAAGAGCTCACAAAGAAGGGTTGGATATAGCCTTGTACCTCCCCCTTCGGCTCACCAGTCCTATTTGTCCCGAAGAAGGGGGGGACATTGAGGATGTGCATTGATAATAGAGGCCTCAATGCCATCAGTGTGAAGAACGTAGAGCCTTTCAATGCCATCAGTGTGAAGAACGTAGAGCCTTTAACGCGCGTCGATGACCTTTTGGACAGGGTGCAGGGATGTATATACTTCACTAAGATAGACTTGAAGTCCGACTACCATCAAATTGCCATTAGATCGGAGGACCAGCACAAAATCGCATTTCAGACCAGGGACGGTATATACGAGTTTGTGGTGATGCCCTTTGGCCTTTGCAATGCGGGGGTACATTCCGACATGCCATAAATCAGATATTCCATGACTACTTAGATAAGTTTATTGTCGTGTAGCTCGACGACATACTTATCTTTAGTAGAACAGTCGAGGAGTATGCTCAACACTTAGAGACTGTACTTTCACTCCTACAACAACACAAGTATAAGATTAACTCAGAGAAATGTGAGTTCGGTCTCACAAAAATCTTGTACTTATATCATGAGATATCCGCGGATGGGATAAGGCCTGAAGATGCCAAGGTGGCTAGCATTCGTGACTGGCCACGCCCTCAGTTTGTGACCGAGGTCAGGTCATTCTTAGGGGTGACTGGTCAAGAACTATAGTACGATGGCCAACCCTTTGACTGATCTAACTCGCCTTGACACACCATGGGAATGGATTGATGAGTGTGAAGATGCTTTCAAGCGATTGAAGCATGCTCTACCGCGCATCGATGACCTTCTAGATAGGGTGCAGGGATGTAAGTACTTCACTAAGATAGACTTGAAGTCCGGCTACCATCAAATTGCCATTAGACCAGAGGACCAGCACAAAACCGCATTTTAGACCTGGTGCGGTCTGTACGAGTTTGTGGTGATGCCCTTACGCCTGTGCAATGCACTGAGTACATTCCTGCACACCATGAATAGGATGTTCCATGCCTACTTAGATAAGTTTATCGACATACTTATCTTTATTAGAATAGTCGAGGAGCATGCTTAACACTAGAAACGGTGCTTTCACTCGCTCGGCAGCACAACTATAAGATTAACTTAGAGAAATCTGAGTTTAGTGTCACTAAAATCTTGTACTTGGGTCATGAGATATCCGCAGATGGGATAAGGCTGGAAGATGCCATGGTGGCTAGCATTTGTGACTGGCCACGACATCAATTTGTGACCTAGGTCAGATCATTCTTAGAGATGACTGGCTACTACCGCAACTTTGTCAAGAACTATAGTACGGTGGCCAGCCCTTTGACTGATCTAACTCACGTTGACACACCATGGGAATGGACTGACGAGTGTAAACCTGATTTCAAGCGATTTAAGCATGTTCTCATGCATGGTGAGGTTCTCATGGTTCCCGATCCTGAGAGGCCATTTGTTGTGACCACTAACCCAAGCCAATATGGCATTGGCGCAATGCTGGCTCAACAGGAAGGGAAGAGGTTGAGGCCGGTTGAGTACATGAGTAACAAGATGCCTTTTAAGAAAATAGCTAAGTCCACCTATGAAAGGAAACTCTATGCCCTTTATAAGGCACTTGTCCACTGGAGACACAATTTGTTGGAAAGGTTCTTCTATCTGAGGACTGACCATCAGACACTCAAGTGGATCAAGACACAACCTGTTCTCTCTGATGCACTCAAACGGTGGATTGAGGTCATAGATCAGTATGACTTTAAGCTAGACTATGTGAAGGGAGAGTATAACAAGGTTGCTGATGCGCTGTCACGTAGGGCAGATTACCTGGGTGCGCTAATAATTGAGTTTGGCTCATCTGATGATGTAACTTGATCAATGGTGGAAGCCTGCAAGGAAGATCCTGTCACGATGGACAACATCCGCAAACTTGAGGCCCAAGACAAGGCTACATTTGATGAGTTTGTGATGGTGGATGGGTTACTCTTCCTTGAGAAGGCAGCGGTCAAGAGGTTAGCTGTCCCAGCTAGTGAGATTTTGTGTAGTTTATTTTTAGGAGAATGTCATGATGCAATGGGACACTTTGGCTATAAGAAGACAAGTGTGAATTTGGTACAACGATTTTGGTGGCCTGGTATGCTAGACAAAGCCAAACAGTAAGTTCAGACTTGTCAAGTCTGTCAACGGGACAAGCCGCGAACTCAAGCTCCACTTGGGTTACTCAAGCCCCTACCCATTGCTGCTGGTCTGGGAAAGAGTGTTTCCATGGACTTCATGGATACCCTCATGAACAGCAAGAGTGGCAAGAGGCATATCTTCGTTATAGTTGATAGGTTTACTAAGTTCGCCAGACTGATTGCCATGCCGGAGACCGCAAGGACTGAGCACATCATCAAGTTATTCATGGATAACTCCGTGCATGACTTTGGACTGCCAAAGACTATTGTTCGTGATAGAGATGTTCGTTTCACAAGTGAAATGTGGAAGAACACTGCAAAACAGATGGGCAGCCAACTCCAGATGACTTTTGGAAATCATCTCGAAGCCAACGGGCGGGTTGAACAAATGAACCGAGTGGTGCAGCATATGTTGAGGCATTACGTAAAGCCCAACCAAGGTGACTGGGATGAGAAGTTACCTCCCATCGCCAGCCTGTACAACAATGGTGTGCACAGCACCACCGGAGTCAGTCCGAATCATCTGCACTTGGGGTGGATGCCTAGATTTGCTCTAGACTTCCTTTTGCCCGAAAACCGACCTGCTGCAACTCTTGCGTGTCCAGTACCAAAAGTTGTTGCAGCAAGCTGTCGAACACATCAAGAAATCTCAGGAAGCAATGATTGCTTCTGAGAACAAGCATCGCCGAGAGTCCACATTTCAGGTAGGGGAACGTGTCTGGGTTTTGTACCCAGCCTCAACCCAGCTATAAGTAGCGTTGGGCCTGCTGGGCGCACCTCACGTTCCGGCCTCAAACAACCTACTTGGTCTAGGACCTGTAGCGGGTATCCAGACCGCGCTGCTGATGCAACGAGGCGCCAAAACTCACCTGGCCTAAAAGTGGCCTCGTCCCTATGTACCTGGCCCAAGGCGTCGCTTTGGGACCTGCAGTCCGAAACGACGTCTGGACCTACAGTCCGAAACGATGTCTGAACGGACAACTGCTGGTACCTGCGGCCCAAAGGCTGCCGTGGGCCTATAGGGTGCGTGTTGGATGGCACTCGGCCTGGGGGCCCCTTAGCAACCGCCGGGCCCCTCAAGTGCAGTAACCCGTGTTCCGCAGCAGTCTGGGCCCTCGAAACGGAGCCCAAATGACGCAGGCCAAACTCCGCCTGCGCCAGGCAGTGTGACAACACACTGCCCGTGGGAAAATCAAAAGTCTAAGTCAATTGTCAAGTCAAAGGTACCGCGCCCAGGCCCTTGGTCGGATGCATTCACTTGTTTGTGCGCAGTTACCCAGACAGCATCAAGGCCAGAAGGAATTCAGTCTCAAGCCAATCTGGGCCGTCATTTGCATGGAGATCTGGACGGCTGAGGGATGCAGCATCCGGGGTCCAGACCCCGCGTCAACACTACATAAGCGCTGACTTTTTGACTTTGACATTCGTCCAGTATTGCATCAATGCTGACTTCACACGTTGACGATGCGACGCTGGCTTTGTGCTGGCACTTGTGTGACTACGGCGACGCGCTGCTGGCCCGGCATGGTGGCTGGCTGGCTATTGTCTTCAGGGCATGTTGACGTGGCAGCTGCAACGCGTCGCTGCTGATGTGGCTGGGCTATGTAACCGGCACTGCTGTTCTATATCATCGTCACTCGGGAGGCGATCATGACTGTGGGATGATTGTGGACATGTACCTGGTTATCTTGAAGTCGACATTGCTCCAGTACGTTGATGAAGGACTGATCGACGTGCCACGTGGCACATTGTAATAGAACTTTAGATGTGCGTTCAGGCTATTTATCATTTGAGGTGGTGATCGAGAAGGGAGCCCGAAGCAGAAGTGGGCATTGGTCTCATTCCTCTTCTTTGTCTAATCTCCCTCCCTTCTCCTTCGTCTGTGTATGATTCTCCCATCTCATTCTATCTGGACAGGATTATGATTATTGGTAATCATCAACACGTTGATATTTATCTGGGCTTGCATTGGTGACAAGTGTCTTCACGACCTGGGTTCATTGCAATTTGGTATCAGAGCATACTCCTGACGACGACGTGCACGCGCCAAGTGGCGCCAGGTAAGTAACACGCGCGTGTATCATGTGATGACAACGAGATCTGACGTGGACAACAACGAAGACCGCCGGTGTTGTTGACGTGGCACGAACTTCGTTGGCGAGAAGACCACTATTGACGGGGCAGTCGGGATTGCGATCAAGAGTGACCGGGCGCCAGCCAGGATAGCGATAGTGAGGTGACATTGCGACCCCACGCTGACGTGGCATATCATGTGCCACGTCTAGAGACTTGGTTGTGAGAGATTGTTGACGTGGCATTCTCATGTTGCATTAGCAGCTAAGGCGCGACCAAGTCCGGTACTGATGATGACGTGGCCCTTGGACATCAAGGCTGGTTGCTGATGTGGCAGACAGGTGTCGTACACGATTGTCTTCTGACGTGGTGAGCCTGCTGACGTGGCATTCGCTCCATAGGCTGACGTGGCATTGACTTGATTGGCTGGAACAGTGACGGTATCACACCAAGACGCGAGGAAGCAGCAAGTGGGAAGGACCAGAGCACACATTTACTGACGTGGCATCCCACCACTGATTGATTGGACATTGATGTGCTGACGTGGCAGATCTGCTATGTTGGCACGTCAGGGATGACACGTGGCAGGCAGGTGGCGGCCAAGTAAGAGTTACACTCCAAAGACAAAGGTGGTACGGCTGATTGAACGGCTGTCTAGACAGCTGTAGTGCCAGCTGTCAAGAGGGGTGTGTTATCGCATTGGCACCTGGAACAACGCAGAGGAGAGAAGAAGGCGGCTGCCATACTGTTGATGATTGATGTTGGCATACTTACCCTGTTGTGTTGTGTTGTGGTGTTGTGCGTACTTGTGTGTTGAATCTGATCACATGGGCGTGAGGTGGGACCTGTACACTCTTGACTAGGACGTCATCACACAGACAGACAAAGAACAACGAAAGTTAGAAGTAGAAATAATTGTATTTATTTTTCTTCTTCGGTTACCGAAATCCTTTCTGTTGTAGAATAGTGCGGCCGTGGAATTTATTCTTGTTATTGAGTTATTTATTGTGCGTCATCAAGATGTCTTTCTTCTAGAACTGTCTGAAATTGTCCGCACTCACTCGATTTATTCCTCTCCTTTTGTCTCACTCATCTTTGGCATTGATGAGGAGACACCTGATCCACGAACTAGACAACAAGTGGAAGAGCGGAAGAGAGTTCTCATAGGCCGCTTGGACGAACTGATTTATGAACTTCATGACGCCGGTGCAGAAACCGAGGCCCATGTACGGGCCCAGTTCGATTTGAGAGCAGTACACGCGGCTATTGAATCGGCTGAAACGGGCATTGACGTCATGCAAGCCCAGAATGAACTAATCAAGTGTCGTCAGGCACTTGATAAGTACATCGTTGAGCAACTTACAAAGATTTCAGATCGAAAAGAGGAGAAGGAAGTAGTTGTGTCTGAAGAAGTTGTGGGTGAAAATATCAGACAATTAGAAGAAGCACTTGAACGAGAAAAGAAAAGAAAGGAGAAATTAAGGAAGGAAAAAGAAAGAAATGTACAGCAAGAGCAAAAGTTACAAGAAATTAGACAAACTGTTATTATGACCGAAGGGGAGGATCAATCTGGTTAAGGGAAAGAATCAGGTGTCAGAAGAAGTCGAAAAAAAAAAAGAAGAAAAGCCAAAGAAGTTGATGGGAGATGCCATGAAGTCTCTGAAGGAAGAAACTCCCAAAATGGACGAGAAGAAAGGGGAGCCTTCAAATCCGCCGACATCTCCCGATGGAAAGAAAGACACCACCACCCAACCTGAGAAACCAAAGAGAAAAGAGAAAGTCAAAATGAAGCTGCCTTTCAACGTTCTGCAGCAAGAAAGATGAAAATTTGTTGCTTTGGATTGCCGAAATTCAGACCTATTGTAGTACAGCCCCTGTTGAACCCGAATCTCAAGTTGCTTTCTCTACTTCTTGTCTTGGTGGGGAAGCAAAGGAATGGGTTCTGGCCGAAGCAATGCATCGGGGTTTGATGATATCGGGGAGTGGGCTGCTACATTGACATTGAAGCAGTTCCTGAGTAAAATCAAGGAACGTGTTTTGGATAAGATGACGGTCGACAAGGCCTTTGACCAGCTCACTACCATCGGTCAGAAACATTGAACCTCGGTAGAAGCCTTGTCTCGGGAAGTGGATCAATTGTTGCAGATTCCTGGTTTGAACCTGCAAGACAACCAAGTCTTGTATATGTATTCCTGCGCTTTGCCCGAGCCCATCCGGGGACAACTCGTGGCAGAGTCCAAATCTGGTAAGTACAATTACAGGCAGTTTCGTGATTTGGCTCTCCAACGAGAGCAAATGGCTTCTCAGGTAAAGAATTCGTATGCATCTGTTGTTAAGTTTGGTGGTGGTGCAGGTGCAGGCAAGCGGGTACTTTGGCGCCAAAAGCGCCAGGACCACACCCTCATTGTCTTTGATGACGATAATGTGGAGAAGTGGTCATTGGAGGCCGAGGGTGTGGCGAGCAGCAGTGAGTCTGGGAAGGGGAAAGTCACTGTCGTTGTGGTCAGCAAGGGAGGACCACGACCACCAGCGAAGAAGAAGAGACCATGCTCGTTTCCCGAGCATCCCGGAATTGCGGTCGGGAAGCCATGGGAAAAGATGGGACTGTCACAAGAAACCTGGCAGGAGCGGATGGATAACACGCAGTGCCTAAAGTGTGGTACTACAGGGCATGTGATTGCCCCATTAATCCGTAACCCAAAAGCGAGCCGCCAGTAGTAGCATCTGCTCCTACTGAGTCAAAGGGTTTGGACCAAGATAAAGGTAAGGCGCCTACGACCCCTCCCAACCTTCGACTCGCATGGCAGAGGATGGTTCTTCTTCGGCCCATCGTCCGGAACATCCTGAACCTGTCTTATGTACTGTCTCTTTGGACGACTCTCTTGACGAGCCTGGTAACAAGTTGCTAGCATTACGAAGCTCGTGGGCTAAGAAATCTAAGTCTAAGGGTGACCTACTACTCGCGGACTTAGAGATTGCACATACACGCGTAGGTGCGCTGTTGGACTCGGGATCCACACGATCCTACATATCCGAGAAAGCAATCCGTAAGTTATATCTCGGAATGAAGGTGAAAAATCTGACTCGACCTATCACGTCTATCTCACGATCACTATCTCGCAGTGTGTTGATTGTGTTAAGTGTCAATTTCGCACCAAGGAAGGAAAGAAGATTCTTCACGAGGTATCCTTTCTTGTGGAAAATAACTTACCATTTGATATGATTCTGGGAATGGATTGGCACGAGGAAGCCAACCCAGAAATTAAGTTCAAAGAAAAGACAGTGCAACTGTGGGATGCACACTCCGAATTGAAATCAAACTATATCATAAGTCTGATTGTGACTCTACTGTCTTTTTGTTGTACGAGTTACCAAACTTTTCGATCAATGGTTTCAAAGAAAAAGTTGGAACAGGAAGTAATGATAGTCGTGGTAAAGGAAGTAGGGGAATGTTCTACTTCCTATCCGCCTTCGATTGAAAAACTCCTAGAGGAGTATAAAGATCTGCACACTTAACCAACAAGAATAACTGAACGTGCTGTCAAGCACTTACTCTACTTCATTCATTTATTTTCTTTTCTTTCTCCCCTTTTCTCTTTGCTTCTTGATCCCTCCCCACCCTTCCCATCCCTTTCTCTCCCATTCTCTCACCCTCCTCTCCCCCAACTACAACCCATCACTTCCCTTACCTCCCCCTTCACTCTTTTTCTCTCTCCCACCTATTTCTTTCTTTTTTCTGTTTTTTCTTCTTTCTATTATTCTTTTGATTTATCTTTCCTCTTTTTCCAAAAATTCGAATTATCTTATCCCCCACTTGCGTTTTTTTTTTCTGATTTATTTCATTTTATTTATATTTTATTCTGAAAATTCGAATTTCCTTGCGGCACCCTTAAATCTGATTAGGAGTTAGTCATTCTTGCTTTCGGCACACATTCTGACCCCGTGGGGGTAACGAAGTGCTACCGAATTTTCTGTTTTTCTTTCACTTAGTCTTTTCAACACATTTTAACCCCCGGGGGGTAGCGAAGTGTTGGCAAAATCTCGTCATTTTACTTAGCCTTTCTTCTTGACGGCACACTTCGACCCCATGGGGGTAACGAAATGCGGCCGAGTTTTTTGAAAAATCAGGCACTTCATTTCCCTCCATCTCCTCACTAACTTATTTATTTATGTATTTATTTATTTTTTATTTTTGTCTTGAAATTTCACTATTAATTTATTTTTTTCCCGCCTCCCCCATTCTTGCTATTATTTTCTTGATTAGGTCACCGTTACCCTGCCCTAACCACTCAAACTCCGGTTAGGGTTTCCTTAGGGTTTTCTAGGGTTTAGGGTTTTCCTAAACCCTCTCCTACTCCCCCTTTCCACTCGGGTACCCTGGATCCGAACCACCCCTCCACCTTTGACGACACCCGCGCTCGATTTACTAGCGTCGTTCGTCGCCTTCTTTCGCAGATCTCCCCCTATGCCCTCCGCTCACGCGGACCTCCCCCGACCTTCTCTAGTCCGGCCCGTTACCTCCCCATGGCCGACGGCGTGTCCAAGCCGCCGAGGCGGCGACAACCTCGGCATCGGGCTCCACACTCGTGCCGACGGACTAGGGCCATCAGCCCCAGGGGGATCTGCACACCCTCATTACCTCCCTCCTTGCGCCCTTACAGGCACACGTGGCGACTCTTGCCGCTGGTCTGCGACAACTCCAGGACGCTGGTCGTCCTTCCTCTCCTCACTCTCTCTCTTATCCTGGCTCCCACTCCGGGTCCCCCGTCCTCCGACATGGTGCCCACGGCGGAGCTTCCTCCTCTGCCAGCCCCGACCCGGCCATCCTGGTGACCATCCACGCTCCTAGCGCGACGGCCGCCACGGGCCAGGCCCTCCCTCACTCTACGGGCGCACCCGCCCAAATTCCAGTCACTTTGGCCACGGTGTGAGGAAACCCGGGGAGGGTTACCCGTTGTTCGCTGAAGCCACGGGTAACAGTGCCTGTCACTTCACTGCCCCCGCTTCAGAGGTCCTCAGCGACCAGCAGGTTGGTTTCACTTCCCTATGAGGAGATAAGACATAAATGTTCACTTTTTAGATGCCAGGTTGTTCTGTTAGAAGGAACATGCGAAAGTTCGAAGTTCTGTTCACGATTGACTGCAAAATTAACAGCGAGACACTCAAAACTTGTTTCGCAAAGTTCAGCCACGGTGATCATGCAAAATATAGGATCTCAATTCACAATAAACAACAACATTGACAACGTGGCTCGAAAGCCCGCTTCACGAAGCTCAGCCAGAGAGATCATACAAGATATTTGTTTGTAGTTCCTAGTAATCAGCAATATTGTCCACGAGACACGCAAGCCCTTTTCGCAACGCTCGGCCTACGAGATCATAGTGCCGAGCAGGAACAAGCTCTCGTCATTCATCAAGGGAGATAGTAAACTCGAAAAACGATAGCCAAAGTGTTTCGGCTTCTTCCCCTCTCTTACCCCTTCCCTCTCTCTCTTACCGGCGTTCCCCCTTCCAACAGTGTCACCCTATTAGGGAATCAGCCCGGCCCCATACACCTGTCCGCTAGGACGAGTTCAAAAATATCCGACTCTGACTGATACCCGTGTTGTTTCATATGCAGTTAAGATTATCTGAAAGTTTCTCGCCAAATTAACTAACAAGGGAAGTGAAATAAAGTAAAAAAAAAGAGGGGAAATATAAAAAAAAAAAATCAAGAGACGTGAACCAAAGAAAATGGAAATTGGAAGTGGTAGTTTGCAGCCTCTCCAGCGAAAGAGGATGTTTTGACTCTGATCGTCTCACCGTAAAAAATGGAACGTTGTCGCTTCTGCTGACTTGGTTGAACGTCTGACCGACAAAAATGATTGCCTCTTCTGTGAGAGTCACTGGCTGACTCACCAACGAAAGTATATGATTGTGCTAGTAGGATCGGTTGGCCCGACTACAGCGGAAAAAGGACGGTTTCCTCACCCGTAAGATTAGAAATACTTCCCAACAGTGAAAGCAAACGACCTTCACATCAGCTGGCACGGCTGTTCGCCTCAACGAAGATCTGAAGTAATCAGCAATGACCCTCCCCCTCTTGATGCCATGTTCCTCTCCTGCTTAATACTGCTTAGTTCTTTACACACTCGTATTCACGTTCAGCCCCTTACACAGTGTGAGCACCATGCGAGTCAATCTCCCCCTTCCCTCCGTCGGTCTCCTTTCGAACTAGCTGGTGGCTGCGGTCTTTTGGTGAGTCCCGTCCCAAACGTCGATTCCTCTACCCACAGCGCGCGAGCAAACTAGACCCTCTTGAATATCGCTCACCATCACAAGCAGGCACTGTCACGTTCTGAATGTTCTAACAGTCAGCTGCGACCAAATTGTTTCACGCCTCACGAATGACACACAGGATTACTAGTAGACTCAATTCTCGTTTTGTGAGCAGCAGACAGCAAGCTGGTTTCACTTCGCTTCGCACTTCATGAATTTCGCCCCTAATCAGGGGCAAGTACAGACTCGTTTTTAGATTAGCAGATAGCGGCTGCGCTCACACCGTTTCCAACTTCATGCACATGCCCCTTGGATACGGGCTAGCGCGGCCTCGTTTTGAGAGTGGCAGATAACAAGTTGCGCTCACACCGTTATTCACTCCATGAACATACCCCTCGATCACGGGCAGGAACAGCCTCGTTTCGAGAGTAGCGGATAACCAGCTGCACTCTCTCCGCCACTCACTTCATGAGCCTAGCCCTTGATTACGGGCGGACACAGTCTCGCTCGTGATCATGAGCACCAGGGAGCCTGTTTGCTTATATACCCCCTTCATC
>BFEA01000520.1:427056-441597 GCA_003427395.1 Chara braunii | reverse complement strand
GCTGCCACAGCGACTTGTGCAAGGAGGTCTGCAGATGAGCCCGGAGGACGCAGTGGGCAAGAGAGTGGGAGTTAGCATAGCGATAGGGTAGATGCAGCGACAGCTGCCGTAGCTGTAGTTAGTAGTGAGTGTGTGTGTGTGTTCGAGTGTTAGAGTGATGCGTGTGGGATATCCAGGGTGATCCAGTGTATGTGAACAGTGAGATGTTTGGGCGCTGAAGTCGCCATAGCCAATTGAGAGTGAACTCGTATCTGAAAGCCATATATCTGATTTTTGAGTGGGCGTATGTCGCCAGTATGCTGCGTTGCTGTTTACATGCATGAAAAGTGTGTTTGAGAACAAGTCTGATTGCATTATGGCTCCTTTCTATTGGTGGGGAGCAGCACCTGCTGGAAAGTGGGTCCAGCATCCCATTCAGCGTAACTTGATCAAGATGTGCCCTGCAGCATTGATTATCTGGGTAGAAGACCTGCCATTTTGTTGACCGAACATTTTTGTGCATTCGTGTGCTCCGTGTGCTACAGACCGCTCTCCGTCTTGCCAGTGATCCATCATTGTCAGTGCAGCCAGGCTGGAGCTCGAGTGACGATGCAATACACAACGGAGCTGATTTCTACATCGAATCATCATCGCCTATATTTCAGATCTCAGTGAAGTCCCCTGATATGCTACCTCCGAAATGCTTTTATGTGCGTAGTTATCCTGTCCCGTCTCCCATCAGGTGCTCCTGGGGCTGTACAAGTGATGGCCTTTCTTCAAAAGCTCTCAATGATGGCCTTTCTTCAAAAGCTCTCAATTCCTCCAACTTGTTGTCTGGTCAGCAGCATAATTCTTCGAAGTGCATGCACAGTGGAGATGTAGAAATGTTTACTGGGGGCATGCAACTCGGTAGGCTGTTACAGAAAGACTCACTTTATCCACAAATGTGCTCACAAGGTGTTCTTCACAGCCAGAGACGCATCATGATTGACGTGCCATTCCATCTTGTCATAGTTCACGTGCTTCCTTTGTTGGCGGATATCAGTCATCACCTGCAGGTCATACCATTGCTGAGGGAGATCTTACCATTGTTGCAGTGGGGATTCAGTGAATGTCACAAACACAATTCTGATTATCTCAACAAGGTGAGTTTGCAACCGCATGGTCTCCCCATAGTCACTACTTTGCAGACTAATCACACCAAAGCTGCATGATATTGGAACCCCTATGCTATGCTACTAGAGAGAGAGAGAGAGAGAGAGAGAGAGAGAGAGAGAGAGAGAGAGAGAGAGAGGGGGGGGGGGGGGGGGGGGGGGGGGGGGGGATGGGGGGGGGGAAATCTCAAGTATGTCAAATGGTGATACAATTATTCTGCTACTTTCTAGTGTAAAGCGGGTCTCAAGTTACAGAGCCCTAGAAGGTTCACGTGACAGCTTGGGCCCAGTGTGGACCAAGAGAACGGAACGATGATCTGGACGATTAGAAGCCCTAGGGCCTTATATGAGGAATGGTGAAACATTGGTCATCCAGTTCTTGCCATAGGGTGCCTCAAAAGCATTCAGTGAATCAGTGATTTCCTTGGAGCCCAATAGACCTACTGGATCCTGAATCTGGGCCAGATTCGAGAACCCGTAGGCCAGTTCAGGCCTAGGATGGGGAATTAAGGACTAGGACCGTCTTAGAGGGAAGGTGAAACACAGGCCACCCAATCCCAGGTCAGGCTGTCTGAAAGCGGTGCACATTGGCGATGGCTGAGGAGTAAAATGGGTGTATTCAATCCCAGATCTGACTGAAGTTTAGGCCTTTTTTTATCACTGGTGACCACCTGTCGGGCCAAATACAAAACCTGTAGACCTACCAGTACCTCTGAACACAATGCCCCCTTGATATGACTGTATCTGATCCAACTATTGCCAGTACACATTGGCATTTAGGGTGCATTGTTTCTAGGGAAGCCAGTAGAAGGCCAGCTGGTAGTGCCAGCTGGATCTGGTCCGAAATTTGACCAGATTCACCGTGTAGACCGAAGGCAAGTGCAAGGAATATGAGTACGAGCGATATACAGAAAACCAAGTTGCGAAATCACACAGCTGTCCAAGTAGTCGTGTCTCAAGCAGAGAGTACAAATGCACCGAGAAGCCATCCATATAGAGCAATACAATGAAGTAATGAGCCAATGTTCAAGCCCGTAGGCCACACCAACACAGTATCCAAAGTCGCTCTGCCCTGTCTGGCGCCCAGCGCCCAGCCTACTCTACCCGACTATCCTACCTACAGCTGGTTCACGCAACAGGCTCACTTCGAGTCTCGAATACCAATGTACATGACTGTCAACTCCATAGCCGACCTCTCTTCATGTACCAGGTACGTATCTCGTCACCCTCAATCAGACCTTGATTACCCCACACAGCGCCTCCTTCCCTGAAGACCACCAGATCACCCGCTGTAACCCCGGGCGCCCAGCAGCCCAGCTATGGCCGCCTGCGCCCTGCTGCCCTGCAGCGCCCCTCACCTCTACGCACCCCGTCAGCGCCTTTGGCAGCAGCGCAGCATCAAGGGAGAGCGCAGCAGCACTTCCGCATTCCCAGCACTGGCCAGAATGCCTGGCCTGGGCTGCCTCACTTCCTTTATCGAAGTGGCAGCCTCCTGGATGCTGCGTGTGGCCTAGCTGGAAGCTTCCAGTACCTTTCGGTTGGGCCTCAGACCCTGCGCCCAGGCCCGAGACTACAGTTGAGGGCCTGGGCCCGTTACAATTGGGCACGGCCTGAGTCTCCCGACTTGGGCTGTTTGCTGCATATGTGCAGGGCTCCCAGGCAGGTGCGTCGGCAGTACCGCTTTTGCAAAGGCCAGTGGCCTGCTTCCCAATGTATCGGCCCTGCTTTGTGTGTATGTGCCCAGGCGCAACTATAAAGGCCTGTGCCAACTGTATGACGCAGCAATGTGAGGCTCACACGTCTACCCAACCAACTGGCATGTTGCGAGAGCCTGAATACCCACTTATGGAAATGTCGAATTTTGCCTCTGACGAATATTCACGCCCGCCTTCACTTAGGGCGGGCACTCGGCTTGCTGGGGGCCTTAGCCCAGATCATGTGATGTCTGATAGGGCCCCTTGAGGGCTTGTTCCTCACATTCCATCCCCCTTAGCTTCGAAAGTCCTCTGAGATGCTTCATGCCGGTGCCTTCCCCTTCAGTTTCTTCTCATAATCTGCCACGATATGAGGAGCTGTCTTGACAAGTTCCTCCCTTGAAATCCATCGATCTTCCTTAGGATCACTATGATGCCTGAAATGTACTCTGTATTCCCTTGCAGGCTTAGGAGGTCTTCCCCTGCCAGGTGGCTTGGGAACAGGCATATCTCTGTGATCCAGGATGTCGTCGACGTCCACGTGGCCATCCATGGTTGGAGGCAGCATAGATGTCCGTGATGGGAACTGTCATGTCTCAGCGAAAGGTGCAAGCTTTGAGGCGTGAAAAACAGGGTAAGTGCGGAGGTGACCAGGGATACGAATGACGTACGAGGGACCATCCAAATCATTCCCCACAATATCTAAGACTTCCCAGGGACCGAAATACTGAGGCATTAGTTTCCTAGAGATGCCAAACTCTTGTCCTAACTCACTAGCCTTGACGCAGACACGTTCCCTTACCTGAAATGTGGACTGTTGGCGACGTTTGTTCTCAGAAGCAATCATAGCTTCCTGAGATTTTTTGATGTGTTCGGCAGTCTGCTGCAACAATTTCTCATACTGGACCTCAAATTCAATGGTTCTAGGAGTCGCAGCAGTTCGGTTTTCAGGCAGGAGGAAGTCCAGAGCAGATGTAGGCTTCCATCCCAGATGTAGTTGATTAGGACTGGCGCCGGTGGTGCTGTGTACAACATTGTTGTACAGGCTGGCGATGAGAGGTAATTTCTCATCCCAATCATCCTGGCTGGGCTTGATGTAATACCTCAGCAGATGCTGCACCACACGGTTCATCTGTTCAGCCTGCCCATTTGCTTCGGGATGATTCCTTGAAGTCATCTAAAGCTGGCGAGGTTCCCCGCCTTCGACGGCTATTCTGACAATGGAGGCTGCACATAGGGGGGGAAATGTAACTGAACGGAGAAAACGGATGTCAGATGGACGACGGTGGGGAAAGAAAACAGAAAGGGCAAAAAAAGAGAAAACAACCAACATAGCAGTTCCGGTTGCCCGCAATGAAGGACCGGTTACCCGCTATGTCTCTACCCTTCACGAGCTCCAATCTCCAAGTTCAAAGAGGTTTGGTAGCTTCCCAAAAAATTGGTTCGGGAAGGCTGCTTCGGGGGTACTGGTGGTTTAATGACGCGCTCAGTCCTGACAGACTCTGGCATGGCAATTAGTCTAGCGTACTTAGTGAACCTATCCACTATGACGAAGATGTGCCTCTTGCCATTCTTGCTGGTCACGAGAGTATCCATGAAGTCCATGGAGATACTCTGCCCTGGGCCAGCAGGAATGGGTAGAGGCTTGAGTAACCCAAGCGGAGCTTGAGTCCGCGGCTTGTCCCGCTAACAGACCTGACAGGTCTCTACATACTTCTTTACATCGTCTAGCATGTTAGGCCACCAAAATTGTTGTACTAAATTAGCACTAGTCTTCTTATAGCCAAAATGACTTGTTGCGTCGTGGCTTTCTCCTAAAAATAAACTACGCAAAGTCTCCTTAGATGGAACAACTAACCTTTTAAACCGTGCCTTTTCAAGAAAGAGCAACCCATCCACCATCACAAACTCGTCAAAGGTGGCCTTGTCTTTGGCCTGCAGTTTGTTGATGATGTCCATCGTGATGGGATCTTCCTTGTAGGTTTCCCCCAAAGATCGAGTAACGTCCTCAAACAAGCCAAACTCAGAAATCAGCGCACCTAGGTAATCTGCCCTCCTAGACAATGCGTCTGCAACCTTGTTGTACTCTCCTTTCACATAGTCTACTTTGAAGTAATACTGATCTATGACTTCAATCCAACGTTTGAGTGCATCGGAGAGAACTGGTTGGGTCTTGATCCACTTCAGGGTCTGATAGTCAGTTCTCAAATAGAAGAACCTTCCTAACAGATAGTGCCTCCAGTGGACAAGTGCCTTGTAGAGTGCGTAGAGTTCCCTCTCGTAGGTGGACTTTGCCAACTTCTTTGATGACATCTTTTTGCTCATGTACTCGACCGGTCTCAACTTTTTCCCTTCCTGATGAGCCAGCACTGCGCCAATCCCATATTGGCTTGCTTTAGTGGTTACACCAAATGGCGTTTGTGGGTCGGGTACCATGAGAACCTCATGGTGCGTGAGAGTATGCTTCAAACGCTTGAAAGCTGCCTCACACTCATCGGTTCAGTCCCATGGTGTAGCAAGTCGAGTTAGATTAGTCAAGGGAGATGTGATCGTGCTATAATTCTTTACGAAATTGCGATAATAACCACGCATTCCCAAGAATGATCTGACCTCAATCACAGACTGGGGTCGTGGCGAGTCACGTATGCTAGCCACCTTTCCATCTTCGGGCCTGACCCAAGAACAAGATTTGAGTGCGACCGAACTCGCATTTCTCTACGTTTATCTTATATTTGTGCTGCCGAAGGAGTGAAAGTACTTTATCTACATGCTGAGCATGTTCCTCGACAGTTCTACTAAAGATAAGTATATCGTCGAGGTACACGACGACGAACTTATTCAAGTACTCATGGAAGATCCTATTCATGGCGTGGTGGAATGTACCCGGCGCATTGCAAAGGCCAAAGGGCATCACCACAAACTCGTACCAAACTCGTACAGACCGTACCTAGTCTGAAATGCGGTTTTGTGCTGGTCCTCTGGTCTTATGGCAATCTGATGGTAGCCGGATTTTAAGTCTTTGTATAGTACTCACATCCCTGCACCCTATCCAATAGGTCGTCGATGCGGGGTAGAGGCTCTGCGTTCTTAACGGTGATGGCATTAAGGCCTCTACAATCAATGCACATCCTTAGTGTTCCCCCTTTCTTTGGAACAAACAGGACAGGTGAGCCAAAGGGGAAAGTGCTAGGCCGAATCCAACCCTTTTCTGTGAGCTTATTAAGTTGCCGACGAAGCTCGTCCAACTCGGCCGGAGCCATCCTATAGATTCTCCCTTTAGGTGTCTTGCTACCTGGGATGATCTCTATGGCATGGACAACCTCCCTGTCTACGACTCCTGAGGGCTCCTCGAACAGATCAGGGTACTTAGCGACGATTGTCTCTATCTCTGGGGGTGTTTTAACTACCTCCCCTTTCTCAGAGACATAGACTACATACATTCCTTCCTCTTGGTTCTGTTTATAATAGTTATAGAAGGCTGATGCGCATAAGCACCCATAGGAATCTATTAACCTACTGGCTTTATACTTAACCAGTCTAACGGTCGAGCTATTAGGCAACTCGTGCTTCAACACCTTCTTGTCCCAGTCAAACTGGGGCTTGGCAACCTCGAGGTAGTACATGCCCAATTACATGTCAAAGGGCAAATCGTCGCTCACCAGGAATGATATCTTATGGTTTATCTCTCTTCCTGGGTAGGAGAATGTATAGACCATGTCTTCAACGTAGTCCTCTACCATCATGCGCTCTTTGTTGTCCAAAGTAGATGCTACCGGTCTACTAAGGTGCTCCACCCGGTCTTTTAGGCGCAGTCTATCAACGCAGTAGCGACTTCTGAAGTTTTGCGTGGAGCCAATGTCTACAAAGGCGCCGCACTTGCGACCACCCACACCAACTTCCACAACGAAATGCTCCCCTCTAGGACCTTTACTCAGTGCCACCCAGGACTCACGAGGGTCCCTTGCCGACCACTCACCTTGAAGGTCCTCTAAGGCTTCAGACACATCCAACGTATAGAGTATAGTTGGGTCCAAATGCGTCTGCCGGGTGACTAAGGAGTCGATAGCTTCGGCCAACTCTTGAAACGGGGAGGGTACATCACCCACTTCAACGAAAGTAGAAACAACTACAACTTCTACCGGCCCTAAGTGTTTCCCGAGCTGGAGATCGTAGAGGCCCCAGACTGAGAAGAAGAAAACCCACCCGTAGGAGGGATCTTCTGCAAGACCTTCAGGTTCTTGCACTTAAACTGCGTATGGTCGTTTTCGCCACAGTTTATGCAAGCACCTCGCGACCAACGGTCTTGCCACACTTCTTGATCTAGGCCTGCCCCTGACTCCTTTGCTGATCGCCCTTGCCGCGGCCACCTGCCTTAGTCTTAACTACTGCGGCGAGGTTGCTACCCTCAACACTCTCCTCGCTGTCTAACACTGCACCCTCCACAAGTTCAGAAACATCATCGATTTCAGTTTGATTCCCTTCGGAATCAACCATCATCAATCGACTACCCTTCTTCTTCCATTCTTGTGGAGTCTTCTTCTTTCTTCCATCCGTAGAAGGGGTTTGAGCACTACCCAGCGTATCCTCTAAGTCTAGGGCCTTTTTACTGAATGTCTCAAAGGTGTGATACTCTAGGCAAGCCTCGCTAGCCAGTAAGTTCTTCATATCTGTGGGAAGACATCTTAAGAACATGGTCAATAAGATCTGTGGATTGTACTCCACTCCTGAGACAACGATCAGGCGCTCTACGGTCGTGGTAAGCTCTCGCACTCACTTGTACTTCCTAGCATCAAGCTTTAATAGCCCATCAGTGGCAATTTCTGTCTGCTGAGGGTTGTGCCATCGTGCTTCCACTAAATCCATAAAGCTTTTTAGGGTGTGGGTCTGCGGCCAATCACCCATGTTCCTGCCGAACCCCTTTGAAGCTACCAATCCATTTAGCTAGCGAGCTGCTGAACCCTCTAAGTAGGATGCAGCAGTAATCACTTCCTCCTCTACCAATGTCCTCTTTGCCCTCACCCACACCGGCACCGTTCTCAACCACGTGTCGAGAGCCTCATCCTTCTTGCCTCCTGAGAAGCTTGGAGGTGGTTTCAGGGGGGTATTGGGATACCAAGGTAATTGTTGTCCCGCTGGCGGGACTGGTGGCGATTGTGGTGTAGCTCCAGTCGCTGGACCAGAAGATGAAGAAGCAACAGTCTGAGATAGGGCTGCTGCTGATGTACCATTTGGTGGTGGTCCGGACTGAGCGGCATAGGGGCCTGTCGTCGCTGAGAATGGCAGCGATGGAAAGACTGTTGGCCTGATTCCTGGCCTGTGCATGGCGTTCAGGATCTGGTCCAAGGTGTCCTGGATGGTATCCAGTTTACTGTCCTTGCTCGCCTTAAGAATCTTTTCATTATTGCTAAGGGTCGAGTCATCTAACCCGTCTAGTGCAGCCTTGTCTGCCTCCCTACCCTCTAGTTTGACATTCCTGTCTCTAATCTCTTTCTCTCTTGTAGTAGCCTGTCTGAGTTCCTCCTCCAGCCTTAAGTGAATCCTTTCTACTTGTTGGAGCTCCATCTGCTCCCGGGTGTGTGGAGGTGTTGAGCTGAACTGCGAACCCACCATCTGACTAGTGCCAACTCCTGACGTACTGGAGATGGATTGTGAACTGGTCGCGTTGATTGGCATACCCAAACTCTGACCAGTAGAGTTTGCAGCAGAGGTGGCTGAAGAGGTAGCCATTGCTACTGCGGTAGCTGCTGCTGCTGCCAACGCTCGTTCAACTGCCGCCGCTGCCTCTCTCGCAGTCTCTAGATTGCGGACCCTTGCTTCAGCCCTAAGCCTTCTCTCGTCTCCTGGTAGTAGAACCTGGAACACAACGGGTATCCTACCGGTATTCCGTCCTGTCTGCCTCCTATCGTCAGATCTATCCTTCCCACCCTCTGATCCACTCATGGGCTAGGCAGACGCTGTCTGCACTAATGTCCTCTCTGAGACCTACTGCAACATACGTCTGACTGGTTCTAAAAATAAATATAATGATAGATGTCCGACAAGTTACCTAGACTACTAGTCAAGCGGCATCAACAGCACCTACACAAACTGATATCTGAAAATTTATGATAATCGCATTTCGTTTTACCTCAAAATTTCTGATATAAGTATTTCGTTTTCACGCAACAAATATCTGAAAATTTTTGACAAACGCATTTCGTTCTATCTGAAAATTCCTGATAATAGCATTTCGTTTCTCCGATATTTCGCATACATAGCCGAAAATTTCTGATGTTAGTATTTCGTTCTCTAGGCATATTGGGATAACGATAGAAGTGGTCATATTCTCGGAAACTGGAATTATTCTTTTCTGAAAATCGCATTTCCATTCTATCTCGCAATTTTTTTTTTGAAAACCGAATCTTGCGAAGCCTACCAATATTGCGTTAGGCATATTCGGAGGTTGCTATATTCTCTGAAACTGGATTTCGTTCTTTTCTGAAAATCGCATCTTTACTCCATTTCGCAATTTTGTTTTTTCAAGATCACAGTTTGTTAAAGCCAAAAACTTTGCGGAACCTAGCCTAGATCTCGTTCATAGTACTCTTCTGACATGTCGTACTCATAATAGATCGACAGATATAAAAAAAAAAAAAGAAAAAAAAAAGGAAGTGGTCTTTTATTTTTATTTTATTTTTATCTCTTGATTAGGGCCGGAGGGAAGTATTGTGGGGTTGTTTGCCTACCTAGGTTCTCCACTCCCACCCACCCCTTTGCATGCATTCAGGGTTGGTACAGTGCCACGTAAGCAGTGCCACGTCAGCAGTGCCACGTCAGACAATGCCACGTAAGCAGTGCCACATCAGCAGTGCCACGTCACACACAGTGCCACGTAAGCAGTGCCACATCAGCAGTGCCATGTCAGACAGTGCCACGTAAGCAGTGCCACGTCAGCAGTGCCACGTCAGACAGTGCCACGTAAGCAGTGCCACGTCAGACACAGTGCCACGTAAGCAGTGCCACATCAGCAATGCCACGTCAGACACAGTGCCACGTCAGCAACATGACGGGCCTGCCAGGCCAACTGGTCAATGAGCCCATTGCCGACTACAAAAAGCGCTTCCAGGCTCAGTTTGCTGTAATCGAGGCTGAGGAACAACGCCAGCCTGCAGCCAAGGCTGCCCAGCTACAGGCTGACGAAACGGCAGCAGCAGAGAAGCTCCGGCTACAGGCCGAAGTAGACGCAGAGGCCCAGGCTCGCCGCAAGGAAGCCCAGGATCTGCTGCAGCGGCATGAAGCAGCCATCGTTGACATACTCAAATTCTGGTACTTTGAACCCAACGGCGACGACGCGACACCGGAAGAGCAGCATAAGGAGTTTCTCTCCAAACTCGTGACATGGCTGTTGTACACTTGCAACTACCAACAGTCCGAGTTGGAAAAACAGTACCAGGACCGAACGCAACAGCATCAGGAGTTGGCGAAGCTCCGCCGCACAGTGCAGAGCCAGGAGGATGCAACTTGGGCACTCAATGCCCGAATGCTGGACCTGGAACAAGCTGTACCAGGACCAGCTGCTGGGTCTTCCAGCAGTGCAACCTCTAGCCGCCAACTGGAGGAACGCGTTGACCACGTAGTGGAAATGCTCGGCGACATCAGCACCTTCGCTGCGCCCACCACCATCATCGAGCAGCTGCAGTCGACGAACGAGGATGACAATCCGAAGATGTACAAGATGCCAACTTTCCAACTGGACAAGTTCGACGACTACACACAGCAGGATCCGGTCCTCTGGTGGGAAGCATTCACAACGCAACTCAAGATTCTGCCCATCACCAAGCACGCGTACATCGGCGCCCTGTTCCTGAACTCAAAGGGCGGATGCCAGACCTGGTTGAGCCACCTGGCAACCTCTCACGACGTCGACGTACCGGACTTGAAGGACAAAATCACATGGGAGGAACTGACACGGCTGTGGAAGAAGCGATTCATCTTCGACGACGCGCCGACACTCGCCATCAACCGTTTGTTCACCATGTCACAAGGCAACACTGCAACACGGGATTGGCTCACGGAGTGGCAGAAGATTGCGGCAGTGCCCAATCTGGACTTGCCATTCACGCATCTACGCCGTGAGTTCTACAACAGGTCCTGTGCTGCATTGAGCCAGGCTCTTGGTGATCGCGAGCAGTACTCAACCTTCGCTGAGATCATTGACAAGGCAAGGGAAATCATCAAGACCAACTGGTCAGCTGCACACGAGAAGTCAACATGGCAGTCGACCTATGTGGAGAAGGTACGAACTAGTCCGCGACAGCAGCACTTCGCTGCAGTCCAGTCGGGCAGTGGAGATAACCCAGCAGCCACTCCAGCATCAAGTGACGGAGATCAGGTGGCTGCTGTCCAGCCGCGAAGCAACAACAAGTCCCGCAATAATGGGAAGGCGAAATCCGCATCGCAGGCCGGGAATGGACAGCCAGTACAAGTTCCACGGGTCAAGTTCGGCTTGACCGAGGCGGAGTACAAGGTCCGCAGCCGCTACGGCAGCTGCTATTGGTGCAACAGCACCAAGCACAAGACCTCCCTGTGCCAAGATCAGGGCAAGGAGGATGTGCGACCCCGCCTCAACTCGGGAAACTTAGTTCCGCGGAAGGTGAGGCGACTCCACCTTCCACTGCGCCCGATTCGACCGCCTTGCTAGCGGCCTCCTACACATCTGGGGAGGATGCGAATGTCACAGGTTCTCGTTACACTTACGAGGACTATGCTGTCCACTTGGTTCCACCGCTGGACCAACCGCTCCACGTGCAACAATCTACCACATGCACGGTTTCATCACCATCGACAACCGATTCGGCAGCTTCGCCGCCATCTATCGTCGGGGATTCATCGTCGTGGTCAAGACTTGAGGTGCTCGACCCACTGACGTTCAAGGACTTCCAGTGGATGCCCGTTCCCCCGACCGGACGATTGCCGAAACCGCATTGCAATGTGCTCATGGCACAACTGCGAGATTACTTGCACACTGCAGTACCGACTTCGTTGATGGACGCCGGAGTAGAGGTTGTCAACCTTCACGCTTACATTGCGAAGATCGACCGCGAGTTCAAGACGCAACGGTATGACGACATCGACACACCATTGCTATATGTAGGCATTTAGATCGGAGAGGCGACCTGCAACGCCTTGATCGATTGCGGAGTATCTCGCAACTACATCATCCAGGACTTCATGGTGCGCGCCGGCCTTGGCCCACGCGTTCGGAGGAGGTCCCAGCCTACGCAAGTCACGTTGGCGGACGGTCACACGCACAAGTCCATTGACCGGTGCATTGACAACGTCCCAGTGTACTTTGCCCCTCACGCAAGTGAGGCGGTGTCCTTTGACATTCTGGACACCAAATTTGACATGATCTTGGGCATGTCATGGCTGCGAAGCGAGGATCACCTGGTGAACTTCTTCCACCGCACCGTTCACATTCGYGATCGGAACGRAGTACTAGTTCCATGCAYGGTGCCTCTTCCTYATCCTTCGATCARCTGCCACRTGGTATCYGCCGCAAGCATGCGASYTTCCATCATCAGAGACGACATCGAGGAGATGGGGGKGTGTTTTCTCCACGCCCTCCYGCCCCATGACGCTTCATCGACGGACTCACCTTCGGATCCACGCATCACCGAGCTTCTCGACGCCTACAGCGATGTGTTCGAAGGCCCGCACGGAGTAGTACCGGATCGACCCATCCGCCACGAGATCATCCTCGAGGACGGGGCCRTACCTCCGCGCGGTTGCATCTACCGAATGAGCGAGGAAGAGTTAAGTGTGCTTYGGGCACAACTCGACGACCTTCTGGAGAAAGGCTGGATTCGGCCTAGCTCATCGCCATACGGTGCTCCTGTTCTCTTAGTCCGGAAGAAGAACAAGGATTTGCGGTTGTGCATCGATTATCGCAAGCTCAACGCGCAGACGATCAGAAACGCCAGCCCTCTCTCACGCATCGACGATCTTCTCGAGCGACTGGGCGGCGCCAAGTTCTTCTCCAAGCTCGATCTCAAGTCGGGATGTCACCAACTCGAGATTCGCAAGGAGGACCGTTACAAGACCGCGTTTAAGACGCGATATGGGCATATCAAATGGCTGGTTATGCCATTTGGCCTCACGAATGCCCCGACCACTTTCCAAGCGGCTATGACAACGGAATTCCGACACATGCTGGATCGATACGTACTTATGTACCTCGACGACATCCTTGTGTACAGCCGGAGTTTGGAGGAGCATGTGGAACACATGCGCACCGTTTTGGAGCGACTACGACAAGCCAAGTACAAGGCCAACCGCGACAAGTGCGAATTCGCACGACAGGAGCTGGAGTACTTGGGACATTATGTGACGCCGCAAGGCATCCGTCCGCTCGCGGACAAGATCGAGGCCCTACGAGTATGGCCCGAGCCCACCAACACCACGGACGTTCGTTCATTCATGGGATTGGCGGGCTACTATCAGCGATTCATCACCGGATACTCCGGGATTGCTGCACCTATGACGAGGTTACAGTCGCCAAAGGTGCCATTCGTATTCGATGACGACGCACGCTGGTCATTCCAAGCACTTAAGACGGCTATGCTCATGGCACTCGTCCTTAGCATCTATGACCCCACCTTGCCGACGAGAGTGACTACGGACGCTTCCGACTATGGCATTGGGGCAGTCTTGGAACAACACGACGGCTACGACTGGCACCCTGTGGAGTATTTCAGCCACAAAGTGCCTCCCATCAACTCGCTTGATGATGCAAGGAAGAAGGAGCTGCTCGCATTTGTCATGGCTCTCAAGCGATGGCGGCACTTCCTCCTTGGGCGTCGTAGGTTCACATGGGTTACGGACAACAATCCATTGACCTACTACAAGACGCAGGATACGGTGAGCAGCACGATCGGACGATGGATGTACTTCATCGACCAGTTTGACTTCACACCGAAACATCTTCCCGGCCTCTCAAATCGCGCAGCATATGCACTCTCGCGAAGACCTGATCTTTGCGTTATGACACATCATGCCTTCACATTCAACGAGGAGTTTCAGCGACACTTCATCCGGACATACGAGTCTGATCCGGACTTCGCCACGCTGTATGCACAGCTATCTTCGGATCACCTGCCGGCCAGCCACTATCGCATTGCCGACGGGTACTTGCTCCTCCACTTGAGAGGCAAGGACTTACTATGTGTCCCACGTGACCGCCGTCTTCGGACTCGCCTCCTCGGCAAGTATCATGATTCGCGACTCGCCGGCCATTTCGGAGTCAACCGCACTATTGCACGGCTTCGACAACGATTTCGATGGCCCGATCTCATTACCGACGTCACTCGGTATTGCGACTCTTGCCAAGTTTGCCGACGCAGCAAGCCCCGCAACCGCAATCCCATATGGAGTCGCCCGGGAAACCTCTTCCATGCCCACCAAACCAATCAATCATCTTCTATCTTGCCTGCACAGGAGATGGCGCCGCACTCCAATATCGTAACCACCATCCCTTACTCCTTTGCTGTGCACTCCAACCCACCACCACTCATCGGGAGCTCACGCTTCTACCCAGCACGTCGTCACCATGCGAAAGAGCGACAATCCGGCTCGGCGCGCCAGGTCGGGCCGGGCGCAGCGCTCCCAGTAGCGTCGCTAACCCCAGCATGAGCCTAATATCCTCTGCTCCCTCGTATAATCTCAGCCAGTACTAG
>BFEA01000520.1:404804-416517 GCA_003427395.1 Chara braunii | reverse complement strand
CCCATCCTGCTGAGCCAGCACTGCACCAATGCCGTATTGGCTTGCGTCAGTGGTCACTATGAATGGCTTTTGCGGATCAGGAACCATGAGAACTTCATGATTCATGAGTGCATGCTTCAATCTCTTGAAAGCACCCTCGCACTCATCACTCCAGTCCCACGGTGTGTCAAGTCGAGTTAGATCAGTCAAAGGAGAGGTGACTGTAGAATAGTTCTTAACGAAGTTTCTATAGTAGCCGCACATTCGTAAGAATGACCTGACCTCAGTGACTGTCTGAGGTCGTGGCCAGTCTCGAATACTAGCCACCTTCGCATCTTCCGGCCTAATTCCCTCCGCGTATACTTCATGACCCAAGTATAATATTTTAGTGCGGCCAAATTCGCACTTCTCTAAGTTGACCTTATACTTGTGCTGTCGCAGGAGTGAGAGTACTTTCTCAACATGTTGTGCATGCTCCTCGACAGATTTACTAAAGATCAGAATGTCGTCTAAGTAGACCACGATAAACTTATCTAAATGGTCATGGAAGATCCGATTCATAGCGTGCTGGAACGTACCCGACGCATTACAAAGACCAAAGGGCATCACTACAAACTCATACAGACCATAACGTGTCTGAAAAGTTGTCTTGTGTTGGTCCTCAGGTCTTATTGCGATCTGGTGATATCCGGATTTCAAGTCTATCTTTGTATAGTACTTGCATCCCTGCACCCTATCCAATAGGTCGTCTATGCGAGGTAGAGGCTCTACGTTCTTCACAGTGATGGCATTGAGGCCTCTATAGTCAATGCACATCCTCAAAGTACCCCCCTTCTTCGGTACGAATAGAACGGGTGATCCGTAAGGGGAAGTACTAGGCCGAATCCAACCCTTCTCTGTCAGCTCCTTAAGATGTCACCGAAGTTTATCGAACTCGGTGGAGGCCATCCTATAGATCCTTCCCTTTGGGGTCTTACTCCCTGGAATGATTTCTATAGCGTGGACGACTTCTCTTTCAACAACTCCTGAGGGCTCCTCGAACAGATCGGGGAACTTAGCAACGACGCTTTCTATCTATGGGGGTGTTTTGACGGCCTCCCCCTTCTCAGAGACATAAACGAGGTACATACCTTCCTCTTGGTTATGCTTGTAGTAGTTATAGAATGCTGATGCACGCAAGCAGCCATAGGTATCTACAATACTGCTGGCCTTGAACTTAGTCAATCTGACAGTTCGGCCATCGGGCAACTTATGTTTGAGCACCTTCTTATCYCAGTCAAACTGGGGCTCARCAACTTYGAGGTAGTACATGCCTAACAACATGTCAAATGGTAAGTCGTCGCTAACCAAGAACGAGATCTTATGGTTAAGCTCACCTCCTCCATAGGAGAAGGTACAGACTACGTCCTTGATGTAGTCCGTTACAATCATGCGTTCCTTGTTCCCCAAAGTAGATGCTACAGGTCTTGTAAGGTGCCGTACCCGGTCCTGTAGGTGCAGCCTTTCCAAACAGTCGCGACTTATGTAATTCCGCGTGGAGCCTATGTCTATGATTCACCACATTTGCGGCCTCCTACACCGACTTCCACCACGAAATGTTCCCCTCTAGGACCTTTCCTCAGCGCCACCCAAGACTCGCGAGGGTCCTTGTTTGACCACTCACTCTCCAAGTCCTCTAAGGCTTCAGACACATCTAACGTGCAGAGCATAGTTTGGTCTAGTTGTGTCTGCGGGGTGACTAAGGGGTCATTAGCCTTGGCCTTGTCATGAAGTGAGGAGGGTATCAATCCCACTTCATCTTGAGTAGAAGCAGCTAATACTTCCACTGGCCTCACGTGTTTCCCGAACTAGAAGCTTGGGAATAAGTTGCCCCCATCTTTGGAGCAACCTTTTGCGTAACCTTAGCGTTCTGACACTTGTACTGCGTGTGTCCGTATTCCCCGCAGTTGATACAAGCGCCACCCGTTCGGCGGTCACGCCACACGTCTTGATCAAGACCTGCCTTAATCCACTCAGCCTGTTTGGTCTGATTGGAGGCGACCTTCCCTTGACCCCTAGGTTGGCCCTTCCCTCGGCCAGGCGCCTTAGTCTTGACTACTGCGGCGAGGGTGCTACCCTCAGCTACCTCCTCGCCGTCATGCTCTGTATAGTCCATCAGGTCAGAGAGTTCGTCGATCTCAGTTTGAGTCCCATCAGCCTCAACCATCATCAACTTTGCTCCCTTCTTCTTCCACTCCTGAGGACTCTTCTTCTTCTTTGAGTCATTCTGTGAGGTGGGTTGAGCATTGCCTAGAGTGGCCTCCAAATCTAAAGTCTTCCTAGACAATGTCTCAAACGAATGGTACTCTGTGCATGCCTCGCTGGCCAACAAGTTCCTGATGTTCTCTGGAAGACATCTGACAAAAGTAGTCAACAGGAACTGGTCACTATAGTTGATGCCTGGAACGAGGATTAGGCTCTCAACGGTAGTCGTAAGCTCTCTAACCGACTTGAACTTGCGTTGGTCTAGTTTGTTTATGGCATCAGTGACCCTTTGTGCCTCTTGTGGATTATGCCATCGAGCTTCTACCATTTCCATGAACTGGTCTAACGTCAGAGACTTAGCCCAGTCCGCCATGCGTCTCCCGTACCCGGCGTTTACAACTACTCCATCTAGCCACTTGGTTGCCTTACCCTCAAGGTAGGATGCAGCAGTTACCACTTCGTCCTCAGGCAAGGTCCTCTTTGCCTTCACCCAAACCGGGACCGTTCTCAACCATGTGTTGAGTTTCTCATCCTTTCTCTCGGCTGAGAAGGCAAGAGGCGGTTTCATCATGGTTTTAGGATACCATTGACCTTGCTGCTGTCCCTGTGGAGGGACAGGTTGTTGTGGTGATGTAGCAATCACCACTGGACCCGAAGAAGAAGACGCAACAGTCTGTGAGACTGCTGCAGACGTACCACTTGGCTGTGTACCAGCTTGAACTGGAAAGGGGCCTGACATCGCCGATAACGACAACGGCGATTGTGCTGGTGGCCTGAATCCTGGCCTAGTCAAAGCGTCCAGGATCTGGTCCAAAGTGCTCTGCATGAAGTCCAACTTGTTGTCCACGTGCGCATGCAGTGACATCATGTTCTTCCTCAACACTTTCATGGGCTCATTCATTCCTGAATCATCTAAGCCCTCCAACTCAGCTTTGTCAGCCTCTAGAGTTTCAAGTTTGGCTACCCTACTCTTCATCGCATTTTCTCTATTGGTAGCATCTTTCAGGTTTTGCTCTAACTTACAGCGGAGCCTCTCGACCTGCTAGATCTCTCTGAGCTCCCTCTCACGCGGGGTCAACGGGCTGAACTGCGCGCCCGCCATTTGACTGGAAGACTGTCTAGAACTTGTGGAACCGGAAGTGCCCGAGGAACTTGTGGAACTCGTTGGCATTCCCAACTGGCTCCCATTAGTCCCTGACGAGGACGCAGACGATGACGCAGCASAGCTTGCGCCGTTAGCCATCGCAGCTGCTCTGGTTGCTGTTGCCTGCTCTCTTGCTGCTCTGTTTGCTTCCTGTAGTCCTGCTGCTAGAACACGAGCTCTACGTATCCGTCTTTCTTCTCCCGGCTCCAAGGCCTGGAACACGTGCGGTACCCTTAGTGCCTGTGCACGTGTTAGTCTCCTACAGTCAGCTCTATCATCAACAGGGTCTGACCCACTCATTAGTTAGACAGATAGTGTCTACACTAGAATCCCCTAATGGAATCCTACCGCAACATATAACTGACCGGCACGTAATTTTCTATAAATAGTTGTGTCCGGCGAGTCCCCTACTATATCGAATCAAGTGGAATGTCTACAACATTCACACAGATTGTCTACATAGTCTAGATGCACCCTGATTGGTTCACTTACAGCAGCAATAGTTAGAACTGGCTATGGTAGCATACAACAGTCCTACACTAATCTGTCTGTGAGGTTAGCAGTCCGTCAACCAACTAATCAAAGGTACAAAAAGACAATGTAGCAGATGTAAGATTGATGGGTATGGTTGTATATACAGTTGAGCACCAATTGGAACCTACCCTTCCCCTCAATCCAACATACCGAACAACATCTTTGAGCGAGCAGTGTCTTCGTGTCTGTATCGGCCCACCCCTGTGCCCAAGTCAGAGCCGAGCAAGCCAACCAGTCCACTCTTATTTATCCTCGTACGGAAACGAGCCTTACTGTACATGTGATCTGGCTGATCAGGAGGAATTTATAGAGCGCCCCCATCTCTGCAGGAATTATTTAACGTCGCAGTCAGGACGACGATCACAGCCAGATTCACAATGAACTCCCAACCAGAAATGTTTATAGACGGTCTGGTAAGTGTTGCATACTGTAACGTGCAGACCAGAACAAGAACCAACCTTTCAATACAAAGTATAAGACAGCACAACGGAAGACTTAGATACCAGTGATCCGAACAATCAATGTTGCAATGCAGCCCTGAACATACATCATCATCATCGTTACATAGTGTGAAATGGGCTTGGCGATTCACACAGGAAGACTGCTCCAACCCATACCATACACAGACGAAGAGGAAGGGGATAGACGAAGAGGAGGGGGAAGATGGGAATGTCGTCAACACCAAGTCTTCGGCACAAGCCCAAATAGTCCCTCGTYGAAATGTCTGAATCCCAAATGTCAAGTCTGGATCCAATGTCGTCAAGTCYCAAGTCACAACCCTGTCTCTCTCTGTCGTAGTCTGAGAAGTCAGGTGGCKAGAGGGTGAGAAGAGAAGGTGGACTTAGAAGAGGAAGAAAAAGAACTCTCTCTCTCTCGGTGTCCAATACTAACCTGTGAAGTTGGCGTCTTGATGCAGGTACCACGAAGATGAAGCTGGAGCGATGGCGCCACAGGTAAGTACCACTGGCCTTCGCCAGTCTCTCTCTCTCCCACTCTACGATCTACCACCTACCAGCGCCCAGCGCTGAAGACTACAGCYACAGCTAYGGCGCCCAGCGCCGAAGACTACAACTAGCGCTAATACCACCTAGCGCTGAAGACTACTGCAGCGCTCCTCCTGAGTGCTGCGGCTGAAATCCTGAAGACTACCTCGTGCCTACTGAACTACCTACCCGTGAAGTGCATGGGAACTTCCTATGTACTACCGGGTGTGCCTCCTGAGCCTGCCGAAGGGAGGCAGGGACTGCAGCTGCAGCTCCTGCTCAAACTCGTGAGGAACAGGCTATTTCTGGCCTGTTCCGCATCCCTGTTTACGTGCCTGAGTCTTAGGGGCAGGTCGAAACAATGAGGGGCCTGAAAATGGCCCTCCGTTTCAGGCTGAAAACTTTGGGTCTGAAAAGACCCAGAAATAGGCTGAAAAGGGGTAGGGCCTGCATGCCCTCGTTTTTCAGCTTTCAGGCTGAAACGAACTGGGCCTGTAAGCCCTAAGTTTTAGGCTTTTAGGCTGAATGTCCGGGACGGTGTAGGGCCAAACCCCGGTAGACTTTCGAGCCTTAGTCGACCCCACTGCGGGTCCCAGTTGGCTCGGGCCGCCCACACTCATGCTCAGGGCGCAGGCCATTCGTCCCAAGGTCACCCTCACCTAGTGCTTTGAACCTCAGCGGTGTGGTCGGTGCCCTGAACTCTCTCCAACCTCCCATTTCCACCCGGGTAAGTAAGCCCATGTTCCTTCTACCCCTGATCGATTGTCCTATCCGGGTCAACGTCCGGGCGACCCTTCGAAAGACCGGTGCCAGCTCATGACCTTGTGTTATTTCTACCCCCAACGAGTGCCAGCCGATCTCAGGCAGATACATGGTCCCGTTAACTTCCAAATTGGAATACAGATCGTCCCCGGGTCCTCGATTGAGTCTCATCCCTGTCCATCGACATTCTACCAACATGAAGGCGGCGTCCCATCCCAAAGTCACGGCCCGCCATTCTATGTCGAGTCCCCGATAGGTAGAACTTGATGGGAGGGATAGTTCCCATCGTCCACCGTTATTCCAAGGCGTTCCGGGGTACCGGGGCTGGTGTTCCATTCGCACATGGGGCTGGCGTTCCATTCGCTCACGTCTTGCTGCCATCGTTGGCTTGGTGGTAATTCCCTGCATAGTCCACATAGAAAGGGTTAGAGCCAATCCCCAGAAACCGCCCACCTACTGCCCTCCTTGTCCTTCGTGTTTTCATTCCTCTCTTCTAGTCCCAACTATCCTTCCATACCCCTGGGAGTAGTAGCCCCTTCTGGCAGTTCGTATAGTCGGTAGAGATCATCTACGTAGGTCGCGCCCCGACCTACCTCCTGCCGGATGACTCTGCATATGGCCTCATCACTTATTTGTGGGACTCCCGGCCTAGTACTTACTACTGCTTGTAGAATGCAAAGCACCTCGCGCTCCTGTTCCTCCCCTAAAGGCCCCATCTCTAGGAAGGTTCGATAGTATTCTTGATACGTTAATGCTTCGTCAATGTTTAGCCTAGTTACGGCAGTCACCGCCTGCTCCACTCGCTCTATGCCTCCCATCCGTCTTAGCAGGAAGGGTGGTAGACTCATACGTACGACCTCATTTGGCAGCTCGAAAACCCCTGTTGCGGCAACTCTTACCTCCGCCGTCACGTCATCTCGTTCTGGGTCTGCAAACTCAAACCCCTCCCGCCAGGTTACTTGCCATGCCTCTTCGAACATTCGCACGGGGTCATCCCGGGAAGCCAAGGCAATCCCAAAGGTCCGGCATCCCTCTTCCGACAGGTGTAAGGATCCTGTCGCATGTACACGCCCAGGGAGGTTCAAGTCTATGCCCCCGAACTCCCCTCTCGCACACCATTCCAGCTCCACTACTAGGTACACTGTATCTTCCACCAACTCTACCCCCACCCAGTCCATTACCGGATTGCCTACCGTATTTCTTGCCGGCAGGCTTATTTCGACCCTGCTTTCTGATATTCTTGGTGGCCGGATCCCACGAGGTCTGTCCCCCCAGAAAGTCATTCGTCGGGCCATCTTGAAATGCCTCCTTTCCGACTTCCTTAGTCCGATTGCTGCACCCACCGAGATTCCATGTCTTTCGTGCTTTAGTCTTTCGGCCCTCCCTACTTTTTGTACACTGCTTCCCGCCATTATCCCGTCTCCATGCCTACTCTTACTTTGGCCTCCTCGCGTCCTCTGCTGACTAATGTACATGCCCCTTTCTTATGCTACACCCTAATTCACATGCATCCTCCATACTTCGTTCTTCCTGTGTCGCTCAAACTTTGAGCCCCTTTAATCAAACCACCGCACCTCAAACAGCATAAAAACATCGTCCACATAGGATGGTGCGGCCGCCGCCTCCCGGCTAACTATGGCGTCCCAAGCTTCCGCGCTTACCTCTAGGCGGTCGTATTTACCTATCCTCAGGATGGTGATGACCTCACCGGCTTTATCCCCGTAGAAGGACCCATATTTTAAGGAGAACCTATAGAAGTCCTCGGTCAGCCAGACGCATTTTATGTGTACTTTCCTCATGGAGTCGGCTACGTCTGCTATGTGCTCAAAACCCCCGAACCAGTCGGCCACGAACTCGGGCACCTAAGCTGTTATGCGCAGCCCTCCCATCACAACTTTGCTACTAACTTCGTCCCACCCCTCCTTGGCAAACCTCTTGCCTTCTTTTCGGGTTCGGGCCTCTGCGTCCCCTAGAAGCCACATCTGGTCCTGTCCTGTTGCTAACATAGTGCAAAACAGGTGCCACCCTTCCTCGGAAAGGACAATCGTTCCGACTGACTTTACCTTGCCTTCTCCTATATCATCCCAACCTTCCTCTTCCCTTATCGGGTTCCAAATCCGCTCTATCCATACATATGACAAGTCCCGGGCAACCTCAAACCCAATCCAGTCGCACGTGGTCCCCCTCCATCCGTTCTCTGTCAGTATAGGCATTTCTATTCCTCCCCTGAGTCGCCGTGGTTCCGAACCTTTGAAGGTGTATTCCATCATCATCTCTTCTCTAGTTAACTTTCCCCTTCCTGCACAATACCAGGCCACCCGTCCTTCCTAAGTTAAGTCACCCTACCCCTCTTAGAAGTCCCAGTCCTCTATTTCTTCATCTCCATCTTCATCACTGAAGTCGTCCTCCTCGTCGTACACCAACTCCCTTACCCCATCTAGAAACGTCTCCCCTATTGCCACATTCCTGTAGACTATCCCCCAATGCACAGCGCTAGGGACAAAGATATTGTTTATGCTAAGGCAATTTAGTATCTCGGCCAGCTCCTCCGCCCAGTTCCCCTCGAACGGCCCCATCTCTACTGATAACCGAAAAAAATCTTGCCTAGCGCATTGGTATAGCCCGAGGTTCGTCATGGACTGGCATATCCGTACTAGCCTGCTCCGAGTTTCGAAAACCGCATCCACTAGGAAGGGAGGCAGCACACATCGCATGGTTCTTACGGGCCGCCTCATGCTTCCTCTATCCCCAAGTTCCACCCGTACGTGTACCTTTTTCATTTTCATTTCCCGTCGTTGACATGCAGCCCACACAACCTGTGCTTCTGCCTTCCTAAACAACTCGTCCGGCGTATTCCCGAGCGCAAACTCTACGATCATAGCTTTCTCCCCATCTTGCGACAAGTAGACCCACCCCCGGGCTTCCACTGTCCCTCGGAATTCCAAATCCATTAAACTTGGTGACAACCTCGTCAAGTTGACATTAGTCCATATTGTTTCTATCCAAAGGAAAGCATCCTCTCCTTCCAGCATTACCGTTTGATACGCTGGTTCAAGGTCCGTCCACGTTCCATTTTCTGGGAGGACGACCGATACCCCATCCTTTACATCTACTGGCATTTCCGGGCCGCTAGTATAGATCGGGGAAGGCAACCATCGCGCCATCTTGTTTTCAGCACCCGACCCCTGTTTTCATAAAAAGGCACCAACCGATCCTTTTGGTCAGGTCAACCTTTGTCCTAGATGAGAATTATTTCAGACCCCTCATCAAGGTCTCCCTATTTTACCTCCCCCAATCCTTAGTACCTCCTTCCCATAATTTCCTCGGCCGGCCATCCATTTGCCCACATTCTTTCTCTTGGTTCCATTCCAATTGACCTCTATCCTCCTTCCTTTCGATCATCTCTCACTCGTGCGGACTTAGATGGGGGGGGGGATAGACTTAGAGATATGTCCCGTCCAACAGTCCAAGCTCAATCAAATTTTACAGAGGGCAAACACAAAAAAAATCAGGCAACCTCACATACGGGCCGGTCATCTCCTCACCGGCCATCCCCAATATGGTCTCTCCGCTGGTACTATCGGTAAAGTTTTATCCCATACCTCAAGCGCAGCTCAACCGTCATGAGCGCGGTACCCAGGTCTCGGCAAGGCATTCGCCCTTTCCTCCTTACCCAGAATACCCCATCCCGTCTTGCCGCTTTGCACATCCATACCGACACCGAGGATTACCTCGAGTGCCTAAATACAGGGACAAAGTCAGCCGTCCGGGCATTCACTTCCATCGGTCTGACAAGAATCAGCCTTTCCCAAAACCATGCTACGGGAAGCTACTAATCGCCTCCGAGGCTCCGTCTGTGTCCGCATGCAGTGATACTCCCTCCACCTGCCAACAGGCTAAGCCTCGCCTGAGGAGATTTCACACCCCGTCCGGCAGATCATCGAGCCGAAGCCCGTAACTGCTCGAACAAGAATGCTACTAATCAACCGACGTGACAAACTCCCGTCCGACAGCTCGGTGGCCTGACCTCAACATATGAACACACGACAACCTACAAAAGAGAACGACGTGTCGCAACCCGCACTGGCCGGTGCAGACCAATCCTTTCCTTCCGAAAGGCAGGACGCTCGAATCCCATCATGCAAACACAAGTCCCAAGTGGGACACACATAATACAAGTGCCATTCCCTTGGTGCACCCAGCGCTTCCTACCCATAACTCACAGATTTTCTCTCAGGGCCATGAGTGTCACTCCCCCTACTTTCATACATAGTGGTTGGTTCCTTCTCGTGAGAATCTTCAAGGGTGAGCTAGTTTTCCTTGGAGTCTAGCAACACCCTTCATTTCCCTTCTCTTTATTTGTCTGCCCTTTCATAGGGTAGGATTGTTCTTTCTTGATGACCCGTTGTGTTCATATTGGTTCTCTCAATCATTAAAAAAAAAGGGCAAAGTGCATGAGCCCGCTGGGCTCAAAGAAGAAGGGGAAAACACCCATTCGGTCGGATCACTCCGCCACGGGAGTTTCATTGGAACCTGGCCTAAGCCAAGCACCAACCGCCTGCCAGGTAACCGGAGCCCTTCTTTCATACGAAGAGGAAGGGTCGACCTGCGACTTGCCCAAGGCTTCCCCGGACTGGGGAACACCAGCACCGGACGAAGGAGGGCTAGAGCCATTCCTCAAAGGAAAGGCTGATCAAGTGCATAGCATGCATGTTATACCTCCAGGCCTGGCCACGCCATGCGCCCAGCCACTCTCAAATATGATTTCTCACAAGGGAAAGAGCAAACACAAGTCCGTTTTCCTTATCTTGGGTTGTGTACACGTCAATGCGTCGGGCGCCCGCCTCGAAATCGCAAGGGTCAATTTAACCCAATGCCCGTCACCTCCACCATTTTTATAGGGCCAAACCCCGGTAGACTTTCGAGCCTTAGTCGACCCCACTGCGGGTCCCAGTTGGCTCGGCCCGCCCACACTCATGCTCAGGGCGTGGGCCATTCGTCCCAAGGTCACCCCCACCTAGTGCTTTGAGATGGATGGGGGCGGGCCATCGCGCGAGAGAGCTTTGACATTGGGGATGTAGCTCAGCCCTCACGCCGGGTGGTAGTCTCGCCGGTCGTTCCACAACGCTGATTTTTTTGATTCTTCGGGGTGTTCTCATGCAATTGCTCCTTCCAATACGCAGGCAGTCCAAGGATTCTTTGAGTGTTTCTTTTCTCTTGTGCATAGGCTAAGCGTCATCCTTAGGCCACGCACCATTTCCCTAAGCAATGTGACTATTGGCGTCATCAGGGTGTGGCGGAGCCACCCTCCCCCTCGCCTCTACGCATCCATCGGTCTCACAATTTGTTGTTTTCCTCATTGAAGTAGGCCCCTTAGTCCTTTCGGGGTCCTCGTATGCATGCACACATAACATCACAATTTCCTTGGTATGATTGCACTCTCAGTTCCATTCCAAGTCCTCAAGCGCAAAAGTCATTCCCATGGGTTGGCTCTATGTCAAGGGTCCCATAACCCCTTTGTCCCTCTTCCCTTTCACTCTCGGTGCCCAGTTCCTCTCGCCCCTATCCCGCTCAAGCCATTTCTAGCCACCACTCACCTGCACAATTCCACACAAGCAAGAGAATCCATACAATCACCCGTTGGGGGTCAACACATAGCCCTTCCCACATGCGCATCTTTTCAAATCCTTTGGCTGCTCTTTGTTCCCTCTTGATGCTCAATCACTCTATTCTCTTCTCATAGTCATGCAGTCGGGGAAATGGTTGAGTCAAACTGACCTCTCTCTCTTAACTTATGCTTCCTTCCGGATCCCGCCTTTCTGCCACTTTTTCAAACGTCCTTTCTTTTGCGTTCTTGGTGGCACAAGGGACCGGCTATCCTCCCCTTGTCCTCTTTCTCCACCAAGTGAGGTCTGATTTCGGTCACCGTCCGTACCCTGACAATGTTTCCAAGTGAGGGGAGAAGGGTTAGTCATAATCAAGTGAGGGAAAGAGAGAGAGAGGGAGAGAGAGAGAGAGAGAGAGAGAGAGAGAGAGAGAGAGAGAGAGAGAGAGAGAGAGAGAGAGA
>BFEA01000520.1:375778-386380 GCA_003427395.1 Chara braunii | reverse complement strand
GTCGTCTCTCAAGGTAGCGCGCTCACGACACCTCACCAAAAGAGAGGACTCTCAAGTTGGACTCACTTCCTCACGGTAAGAAGAGATTGAGAGAGTAGATAAGGTAAGGGAACAACGTACCTGGAGATAGCTGCCCCCAACCACAGATTTCTCACCAATTGAGCTGAATGTGCATTTGATGACCGGTCTTGACCTCGGTACCACCCACAACGCAATGCAGTGCCACCTCAGCCGAATGCAACATCAGCATGCTCTCATCACCAATCATACATTCCGCATGTAACCCATGGCATACACTGCCGTCTTAGCCTTCCGGTGCACCCCTCTCTACCCAGGGCGTGCACCTATAGTGGCCTGTTGTCACAAGTACCCACTGCGAAGAAGCATCGTCAACGCACCAAGTCTGTATAAAGCCAGCGTGCCAAAGGTAAGTGGCGATCAAACCAGCTCCGATACCAAATTGCAAGGAACATGAATATGGACGAAGTGCAGAAATCCAGAATGCAAAATCACACTGAAGTCCAAGTAGTCAAAGCCAAAGCAGATAGTACAATGGAACCGAGTAACCATCCAATTGAGAATGATACAGAAGAATCGTGAGTCAATGTCCATGCCCAACAGGGCAACACCAACAGCATAACCCAAATGTAGCTCTCTCTTGTGAATGGCTCCAGGCGCCCTATCTACTCTTCAGCCTATCCTACAACTACAGCAATGAAAGCAACCAGACAACTTGACTACCAGCGAGTGATGATGTCAACACCAATGCCGACCTCCACCTCCACCAGGTACGTGTCCTCTTCACCCATACTCTCCCTTGTACCCACACAGCGCCCTTCACCTCCGAAGACCACCTGCGCCCTTCACCCTTACTGCACCCTCATGCGGCCCGGCTATGGCCGCCCTGTGCCCTGGTGCGCAGGCAGCGCCCTACCGCCTAGCGCTGGCCTGCCTTGCACCTCTCTTAGCGCAGCGCAGCAGCAGCAGCAGCTCGCATTAGCGCAGCGTGCCGGCATTGCCCGCAATGGCCAAGATCCCTGCCCACTCGCCCTGCTTGCCTATATGCCAGTGCAGCGTGTGGGTGGCCTTCCTTCAGCCTGCGACCGGGACCCAGAGGCTGAACCCAGCCCGATACAGTTGGGCCCTGGGGCAATGCAGTTGCGCCTCCTTCATCAAGGCCTGCGGCCAGATTCAGATAGTGGGCCGATTTCCCTTTGGCATTTTCGGCCTCTGTACCCAGCACGCATTGTCGGCCTCACGTTCTAGTGCCCAGGGCCTAACTAACTCAGAGGCCCTGGGCTTTCAGCATTTGCTGAAATACGAGACTCGGAGCACTCCAACCAACTGGCGTGCTGCAACTGTATGGACCCCACTTCGTGAAATGTTGGCACAGAGGGCTCTTGTTGATTTGCTGGCCCGCCTTCACTTAGGGCGGGCACGAGGCTTGCTGGGGCCTTAGCCCAGAACATGTACATCATGGCAAGGCCCCAACTTGAGGGCTCAATCCTCACATCATCTTTGAGCTGACTGGCCCCAGGGAAATTCAGAGTTGTTTTCACTTTTTTGTGATTCAATTGGTATTCAAACTCAGGTCTGCATTACAACACTACATGGGTGTAACAACTGAGCTGGGCCAATTGGTGTTAAACATCATTTTGGGTCAGGCTGGCACTGAACACCCTGAAGAAAAGTTATGTTGGTCGGATGAGTCACATCAAAGAGTTCTTCATTCCCTTACTGATGGAGGTGTTGTGTCCTTATGCAGGCTCGTGCGCGCTTTGCTCAGTACTTCATGGAACTCACTGATGCCATTGACAACTTATCGAATGGATCAGACGGCTTGCAAGGGGTATCACAATGGTTCAGGGAGAGCTCCTGGGATTCACAATCGTCATACCAGGATCTTTGTTGCAAGCTGGCAGAATTCATCCCTGCCANAAGTTTGGAGAGCCCAAATCACCAAGATTGCATCAAGAAGCATCCATGTGTGAAGCGCTACACTACCTACTAGTGTGAGTGTGAAAATCACAAGTTTGAAGCTTCCAAATCACCTAGATTGCATCAAGAAGCACCCATGTTTGAATCGGAGCACTACCCCCTAGTGTATAAGTGAAAGAGAAGAGTTGGAGTAGCCCATGGAAGAGGGAAGGTGAAGTAAGAGAAGATGGAGGAGAGGGGGGAGATAGATGAGGGAGATGGAGATGGAGAAGAAGAGGAGGAAGACAAAGAGAATGGAAGTGAAGAGGAGGACGGAGGGGATGGAGAGGGGAGAGAAGAGAAGGAAGAAGGAGGGAGTGAAGGAGGTAGAAGAGGAAGAAGAAGAAGGAGAGGAAGAAGGAGAAGAGAAGGGAGAAGAAGAAGAAGAAGAAGAAGAAGAAGAAGAAGAGGGAGAAGAAGAAGAAGAAGAAGAAGAAGAAGAAGAAGGAGAAGAAGAAGAAGAAGAAGAAGGAGAAGAGGAGGGAGAAGAAGAAAAAGAAGAAGAAGAAGAAGAAGAAGAAGAAGGAGAAGAGGAGGGAAAAGAAGAAGAAGAAGAAGAAGAAGAAGAAGAAGGAGAAGAGGAAGAAGAGGAGGAAAAAGAAGAAGATGAAGGTGAAGAAGCCTCTTCCTTACTCTCACCTTGTTGATTCCTTGATGTTGGTGTCCTCTTGATGAAGCTTCCCCTCCTTGCACAAAGCACCTTCTTGGCTATGGTCTTCTTCTTCTTCAAGCCTCTCTCCTTCCTCTCTCTCCTTCTCCCAAATTACCACAAGCTCCAATCATCATAGCTATGGAGTCCTCCCCTTTCTTTGCACACTTGTCTTCTAGCTATGGTTCCCTTCTTCCTCAAGTCCTCCTCCTCCTCCTCGGAATGCCCCCTCCTTTGGCTATGGCCAGCCTCCTACCTTTAGGGCAATGGAGTCCTTCCCTCTATGAGGGCTAAGGGGACCCCAATGAACCTCTCAATTACCTCTAGAGCCAAGGAGGCATGTCAGAGCCCCTCCTGGTGCCACTCTCCCCAGCCTCTTGAGTTTCTATTCCTAGCCTCCACCCTACCTACACTCTCTAGAGTAATACTACAACACCCCTTTTGCAATCCGGTTTGGCCAAGGGGTCTACCGGCGACACTTTGGCCATGTCTAATTGCCTCAATGAGATGTGAGTGGGACGGCCAACCTTCCTTCCTTAAGTAGGTGGCCCGTCACACCTTGGGCAGCCCACGGGCCCCTCTTATGTGTCCTAAATGGTCCGAGGCACTCCCAAGGCCTCTCCTTGCTCCCTCGGCCTTAAAGGCACGCCCGCTAGCCTTTTGGGCAGCACTTGCACGTAGGGAGCAAGTATGAGTTGAGCTGCAGCCTCCCTCTTTTATATAGGTTGTCTTCCTTTCCAAGAGCAACCTTTGGGACTCCCACAAAAGGTTATGGGAGTTCCACAATGCTTCTCAAGGCTCTAAGCACAACATATCTCAAGAGTGTTTACTTTTGAGGTGTGATCTCGTCCTTTGATCGATTTTTAGGGCCAGATCTTGTCCGAGATAAAGGCTAGAGGCCTCGATGCAATTTCAGCTATGTATGCGAAATATCAGAGAAACGAAATGCTACTATCAGGAATTTTCAGACAAAACGAAATGCGATTTTTCAGAAATTTTCAGATATTTGTCACGTAAAAACGAACTACTAATATCAGAAATTTTCAGATAGAACGAAAATGCGAATATCAGAAATTTTCAGATAGTTGTTGCGAGAATTTTTTTTTTCCAGAGATTTGACTAAGTCCTACTTGCGTTACTAATGAGTGATCAATAGATCGCAAGCTGGCTACTTGATTGAGCCGGTCCTCTGAATGAGAGGTCCGCTCCGATACCAAACTGTTGCATACTGTAACGTGCAGACCAGAACAAGAACTGACCTTTCAATACAAAGTATAAGATAGCACAATGGAAACTGAGATACCAGTGATCCGAACAATCAATGTTGCAATGCAGCCCTGAACATACATCATCATCATCGTTACATGGTGTGAAATGGGCCTGGCGCTTCACACAGGAAGACTGCGCCAACCCATACCATACACAGACGAAGAGGAAGGGGATAGACGAAGAGGAGGGGGAAGATGGGAATGTCGTCAACACCAAGTCTTCGGCACAAGCCCAAATAGTCCCTCGTTGAAATGTCTGAATCCCAAATGTCAAGTCTGGATCCAATGTCGTCAAGTCCCAAGTCACAACCCTGTCTCTCTCTGTCGTAGTCTGAGAAGTCAGGTGGCTAGAGGGTGAGAAGAGAAGGTGGACCTAGAAGAGGAAGAAAAAGAACTCTCTCTCTCTCGGTGTCCAGTACTAACCTGTGAAGTTGGCGTCTTGATGCAGGTACCACGAAGATGAAGCTGGAGCGATGGCGCCACAGGTAAGTACCACTGGCCTCCGCCAGTCTCTCTCTCTCCCACTCTACGATCTACCACCTACCAGCGCCCAGCGCTGAAGACTACAGCCACAGCTACGGCGCCCAGCGCCGAAGACTACAGCTAGCGCTAATACCACCTAGCGCTGAAGACTACTGCAGCGCTCCTCCTGAGTGCTGCGGCTGAAATCCTGAAGACTACCTCGTGCCTACTGAACTACCTACCCGTGAAGTGCATGGGAACTTCCTATGTACTACCGGGTGTGCCTCCTGAGCCTGCCGAAGGGAGGCAGGGACTGCAGCTGCAGCTCCTGCTCAAACTCGTGAGGAACAGGCTATTTCTGGCCTGTTCCGCATCCCTGTTTACGTGCCTGAGTCTTAGGGGCAGGTCGAAACAATGAGGGGCCTGAAAATGGCCCTCCGTTTCAGGCTGAAAACTTTGGGTCTGAAAAGACCCAGAAATAGGCTGAAAAGGGGTAGGGCCTGCATGCCCTCGTTTTTCAGCTTTCAGGCTGAAACGAACTGGGCCTGTAAGCCCTAAGTTTTAGGCTTTTAGGCTGAATGTCCGGGACGGTGTAGGGCCAAACCCCGGTAGACTTTCGAGCCTTAGTCGACCCCACTGCGGGTCCCAGTTGGCTCGGGCCGCCCACACTCATGCTCAGGGCGCAGGCCATTCGTCCCAAGGTCACCCTCACCTAGTGCTTTGAACCTCAGCGGTGTGGTCGGTGCCCTGAACTCTCTCCAACCTCCCATTTCCACCCGGGTAAGTAAGCCCATGTTCCTTCTACCCCTGATCGATTGTCCTATCCGGGTCAACGTCCGGGCGACCCTTCGAAAGACCGGTGCCAGCTCATGACCTTGTGTTATTTCTACCCCCAACGAGTGCCAGCCGATCTCAGGCAGATACATGGTCCCGTTAACTTCCAAATTGGAATACAGATCGTCCCCGGGTCCTCGATTGAGTCTCATCCCTGTCCATCGACATTCTACCAACATGAAGGCGGCGTCCCATCCCAAAGTCACGGCCCGCCATTCTATGTCGAGTCCCCGATAGGTAGAACTTGATGGGAGGGATAGTTCCCATCGTCCACCGTTATTCCAAGGCGTTCCGGGGTACCGGGGCTGGTGTTCCATTCGCACATGGGGCTGGCGTTCCATTCGCTCACGTCTTGCTGCCATCGTTGGCTTGGTGGTAATTCCCTGCATAGTCCACATAGAAAGGGTTAGAGCCAATCCCCAGAAACCGCCCACCTACTGCCCTCCTTGTCCTTCGTGTTTTCATTCCTCTCTTCTAGTCCCAACTATCCTTCCATACCCCTGGGAGTAGTAGCCCCTTCTGGCAGTTCGTATAGTCGGTAGAGATCATCTACGTAGGTCGCGCCCCGACCTACCTCCTGCCGGATGACTCTGCATATGGCCTCATCACTTATTTGTGGGACTCCCGGCCTAGTACTTACTACTGCTTGTAGAATGCAAAGCACCTCGCGCTCCTGTTCCTCCCCTAAAGGCCCCATCTCTAGGAAGGTTCGATAGTATTCTTGATACGTTAATGCTTCGTCAATGTTTAGCCTAGTTACGGCAGTCACCGCCTGCTCCACTCGCTCTATGCCTCCCATCCGTCTTAGCAGGAAGGGTGGTAGACTCATACGTACGACCTCATTTGGCAGCTCGAAAACCCCTGTTGCGGCAACTCTTACCTCCGCCGTCACGTCATCTCGTTCTGGGTCTGCAAACTCAAACCCCTCCCGCCAGGTTACTTGCCATGCCTCTTCGAACATTCGCACGGGGTCATCCCGGGAAGCCAAGGCAATCCCAAAGGTCCGGCATCCCTCTTCCGACAGGTGTAAGGATCCTGTCGCATGTACACGCCCAGGGAGGTTCAAGTCTATGCCCCCGAACTCCCCTCTCGCACACCATTCCAGCTCCACTACTAGGTACACTGTATCTTCCACCAACTCTACCCCCACCCAGTCCATTACCGGATTGCCTACCGTATTTCTTGCCGGCAGGCTTATTTCGACCCTGCTTTCTGATATTCTTGGTGGCCGGATCCCACGAGGTCTGTCCCCCCAGAAAGTCATTCGTCGGGCCATCTTGAAATGCCTCCTTTCCGACTTCCTTAGTCCGATTGCTGCACCCACCGAGATTCCATGTCTTTCGTGCTTTAGTCTTTCGGCCCTCCCTACTTTTTGTACACTGCTTCCCGCCATTATCCCGTCTCCATGCCTACTCTTACTTTGGCCTCCTCGCGTCCTCTGCTGACTAATGTACATGCCCCTTTCTTATGCTACACCCTAATTCACATGCATCCTCCATACTTCGTTCTTCCTGTGTCGCTCAAACTTTGAGCCCCTTTAATCAAACCACCGCACCTCAAACAGCATAAAAACATCGTCCACATAGGATGGTGCGGCCGCCGCCTCCCGGCTAACTATGGCGTCCCAAGCTTCCGCGCTTACCTCTAGGCGGTCGTATTTACCTATCCTCAGGATGGTGATGACCTCACCGGCTTTATCCCCGTAGAAGGACCCATATTTTAAGGAGAACCTATAGAAGTCCTCGGTCAGCCAGACGCATTTTATGTGTACTTTCCTCATGGAGTCGGCTACGTCTGCTATGTGCTCAAAACCCCCGAACCAGTCGGCCACGAACTCGGGCACCTAAGCTGTTATGCGCAGCCCTCCCATCACAACTTTGCTACTAACTTCGTCCCACCCCTCCTTGGCAAACCTCTTGCCTTCTTTTCGGGTTCGGGCCTCTGCGTCCCCTAGAAGCCACATCTGGTCCTGTCCTGTTGCTAACATAGTGCAAAACAGGTGCCACCCTTCCTCGGAAAGGACAATCGTTCCGACTGACTTTACCTTGCCTTCTCCTATATCATCCCAACCTTCCTCTTCCCTTATCGGGTTCCAAATCCGCTCTATCCATACATATGACAAGTCCCGGGCAACCTCAAACCCAATCCAGTCGCACGTGGTCCCCCTCCATCCGTTCTCTGTCAGTATAGGCATTTCTATTCCTCCCCTGAGTCGCCGTGGTTCCGAACCTTTGAAGGTGTATTCCATCATCATCTCTTCTCTAGTTAACTTTCCCCTTCCTGCACAATACCAGGCCACCCGTCCTTCCTAAGTTAAGTCACCCTACCCCTCTTAGAAGTCCCAGTCCTCTATTTCTTCATCTCCATCTTCATCACTGAAGTCGTCCTCCTCGTCGTACACCAACTCCCTTACCCCATCTAGAAACGTCTCCCCTATTGCCACATTCCTGTAGACTATCCCCCAATGCACAGCGCTAGGGACAAAGATATTGTTTATGCTAAGGCAATTTAGTATCTCGGCCAGCTCCTCCGCCCAGTTCCCCTCGAACGGCCCCATCTCTACTGATAACCGAAAAAAATCTTGCCTAGCGCATTGGTATAGCCCGAGGTTCGTCATGGACTGGCATATCCGTACTAGCCTGCTCCGAGTTTCGAAAACCGCATCCACTAGGAAGGGAGGCAGCACACATCGCATGGTTCTTACGGGCCGCCTCATGCTTCCTCTATCCCCAAGTTCCACCCGTACGTGTACCTTTTTCATTTTCATTTCCCGTCGTTGACATGCAGCCCACACAACCTGTGCTTCTGCCTTCCTAAACAACTCGTCCGGCGTATTCCCGAGCGCAAACTCTACGATCATAGCTTTCTCCCCATCTTGCGACAAGTAGACCCACCCCCGGGCTTCCACTGTCCCTCGGAATTCCAAATCCATTAAACTTGGTGACAACCTCGTCAAGTTGACATTAGTCCATATTGTTTCTATCCAAAGGAAAGCATCCTCTCCTTCCAGCATTACCGTTTGATACGCTGGTTCAAGGTCCGTCCACGTTCCATTTTCTGGGAGGACGACCGATACCCCATCCTTTACATCTACTGGCATTTCCGGGCCGCTAGTATAGATCGGGGAAGGCAACCATCGCGCCATCTTGTTTTCAGCACCCGACCCCTGTTTTCATAAAAAGGCACCAACCGATCCTTTTGGTCAGGTCAACCTTTGTCCTAGATGAGAATTATTTCAGACCCCTCATCAAGGTCTCCCTATTTTACCTCCCCCAATCCTTAGTACCTCCTTCCCATAATTTCCTCGGCCGGCCATCCATTTGCCCACATTCTTTCTCTTGGTTCCATTCCAATTGACCTCTATCCTCCTTCCTTTCGATCATCTCTCACTCGTGCGGACTTAGATGGGGGGGGGGATAGACTTAGAGATATGTCCCGTCCAACAGTCCAAGCTCAATCAAATTTTACAGAGGGCAAACACAAAAAAAATCAGGCAACCTCACATACGGGCCGGTCATCTCCTCACCGGCCATCCCCAATATGGTCTCTCCGCTGGTACTATCGGTAAAGTTTTATCCCATACCTCAAGCGCAGCTCAACCGTCATGAGCGCGGTACCCAGGTCTCGGCAAGGCATTCGCCCTTTCCTCCTTACCCAGAATACCCCATCCCGTCTTGCCGCTTTGCACATCCATACCGACACCGAGGATTACCTCGAGTGCCTAAATACAGGGACAAAGTCAGCCGTCCGGGCATTCACTTCCATCGGTCTGACAAGAATCAGCCTTTCCCAAAACCATGCTACGGGAAGCTACTAATCGCCTCCGAGGCTCCGTCTGTGTCCGCATGCAGTGATACTCCCTCCACCTGCCAACAGGCTAAGCCTCGCCTGAGGAGATTTCACACCCCGTCCGGCAGATCATCGAGCCGAAGCCCGTAACTGCTCGAACAAGAATGCTACTAATCAACCGACGTGACAAACTCCCGTCCGACAGCTCGGTGGCCTGACCTCAACATATGAACACACGACAACCTACAAAAGAGAACGACGTGTCGCAACCCGCACTGGCCGGTGCAGACCAATCCTTTCCTTCCGAAAGGCAGGACGCTCGAATCCCATCATGCAAACACAAGTCCCAAGTGGGACACACATAATACAAGTGCCATTCCCTTGGTGCACCCAGCGCTTCCTACCCATAACTCACAGATTTTCTCTCAGGGCCATGAGTGTCACTCCCCCTACTTTCATACATAGTGGTTGGTTCCTTCTCGTGAGAATCTTCAAGGGTGAGCTAGTTTTCCTTGGAGTCTAGCAACACCCTTCATTTCCCTTCTCTTTATTTGTCTGCCCTTTCATAGGGTAGGATTGTTCTTTCTTGATGACCCGTTGTGTTCATATTGGTTCTCTCAATCATTAAAAAAAAAGGGCAAAGTGCATGAGCCCGCTGGGCTCAAAGAAGAAGGGGAAAACACCCATTCGGTCGGATCACTCCGCCACGGGAGTTTCATTGGAACCTGGCCTAAGCCAAGCACCAACCGCCTGCCAGGTAACCGGAGCCCTTCTTTCATACGAAGAGGAAGGGTCGACCTGCGACTTGCCCAAGGCTTCCCCGGACTGGGGAACACCAGCACCGGACGAAGGAGGGCTAGAGCCATTCCTCAAAGGAAAGGCTGATCAAGTGCATAGCATGCATGTTATACCTCCAGGCCTGGCCACGCCATGCGCCCAGCCACTCTCAAATATGATTTCTCACAAGGGAAAGAGCAAACACAAGTCCGTTTTCCTTATCTTGGGTTGTGTACACGTCAATGCGTCGGGCGCCCGCCTCGAAATCGCAAGGGTCAATTTAACCCAATGCCCGTCACCTCCACCATTTTTATAGGGCCAAACCCCGGTAGACTTTCGAGCCTTAGTCGACCCCACTGCGGGTCCCAGTTGGCTCGGCCCGCCCACACTCATGCTCAGGGCGTGGGCCATTCGTCCCAAGGTCACCCCCACCTAGTGCTTTGAGATGGATGGGGGCGGGCCATCGCGCGAGAGAGCTTTGACATTGGGGATGTAGCTCAGCCCTCACGCCGGGTGGTAGTCTCGCCGGTCGTTCCACAACGCTGATTTTTTTGATTCTTCGGGGTGTTCTCATGCAATTGCTCCTTCCAATACGCAGGCAGTCCAAGGATTCTTTGAGTGTTTCTTTTCTCTTGTGCATAGGCTAAGCGTCATCCTTAGGCCACGCACCATTTCCCTAAGCAATGTGACTATTGGCGTCATCAGGGTGTGGCGGAGCCACCCTCCCCCTCGCCTCTACGCATCCATCGGTCTCACAATTTGTTGTTTTCCTCATTGAAGTAGGCCCCTTAGTCCTTTCGGGGTCCTCGTATGCATGCACACATAACATCACAATTTCCTTGGTAT
>BFEA01000520.1:358742-369778 GCA_003427395.1 Chara braunii | reverse complement strand
CTATTAGGGGTCTCTTACCATCAAAGCTTCTCGGTATCTTCAGTGCACTGATTACTGATGCGGCATTCACAACCTGCTTTCCAGGGCTGCGTCAAAGGGTAAGTGCAGTCACATATCCTTCTCCATTGATCATTACTCTGCAGTCACATATCCTTCTCTATTGACCATTACTCCAATCCCGAAGACCAACGAAATAGGATTAGAGTCCTATCACATTGTTCCATGCTAGGTATATTCAGAGCACAGGCCTGTGCAGTCACATATCCAGTATATCTGAATTTGCCTTTTCGGTGGAGTGAAAATCTGCAGCCGTCCCAGGCAACCATGCCTTGGTGCTGATGCGTTCATTTCCGTGTGCGGTGAAGGCCAAATGGTGCTGCAAAATCGTCGGCTTGCCTGCTTATTCACCAGTCCATGGAACTCAGCCAAAAACTGTCCCTGGGAAGACCATTTCTGAAATGAATCTGTCACAGGTAAGGTAACTCTCATGGCCGATAGCAATTCAATTCTGTTTGTCCGTCTGGAGTGGCAGTCATCTGAGAGAGTACTGAGTCTGTTGAAATTGGGTCTGGTTGGCACTGGGGAAGCTTGCTTACCTAAATCACCTGGATTGAAAGGTTGTCCACTCCCTTCTAAGGAGGTGCTGTGTCTTGGGATGACCTGGATCGCTTGTCCAATGTATCGGATCACTTGCAGGGAAATATGGCATTGTGCTGAAACACTCATGGTCTGCATCGCAAACATGGAATCGTGCTGAGACATTCATTTATGTGTACTTTGCTTGAATATTAATTCCAGTGAACCTAGACAAACAAGACCTTGGCAGAAAGGGAGAGGGGGTTGGGGGCAGCCAAACGGTGTTAAGAGGTGGACAGCCTGAGTGATGCGGACAAGGAGAGCAAGTGAGGGAGGAGAGAGGGGGTTGGGGGCAGCCGAACGCAAAATCAGAAAAGAGGAGCTTCAAATTGCTATATCAGTCGCCAAAGCTAACCTCACATCAGACCCCATTAATGAATTCTACTTCGTACCTGCTCAGATCTTCCAAGGAGGAGCTCAACAAATGGAGGAGATGGGAACTAAGAGGCCTGCAACTACGCGCCAGGATGACTGATTACACTCTCAATGAGTCTATGTCAAAATTAAGGCCAATGCTAGAAACAGTATGGTCGAAAGACTGAAAGACCCGTTAGACCAGGAGCGAGTGAAATCAGCTGGCACAAACATGGTGATTGCCAAATCCTTTTACTCAGACCTCTATGAGTCCAAAACACCTTGCCCCCCCTCCACGGCTAGCCTAACAGCTCGCCAACATATGATTTCTTACCTAGACATGACGATCACGCGGAAGCAAACAGAAGACCTAGATAAACCAATCAACCCGAGGGAGATCCACACAACTTTATCCCAGATGGGGAACGACAAAGCTTCAGGAGTCGATGGTCTCTCTAAGGAGTTTTGGGTCCATTTTTGGTCGACATTGGGGAATGACCTCCTCAATTTCATCAATGACAGCAAGGCAAAGGGTGGTCTGGGCCAAGACCTAAGCACCAGTGTGGTCTCGCTACTCCACAAGAAAGGTGACAAAGAGGACCTAAAGAACTACAAACCGATATCACTACTCACAACCCTCGATAAAATCCCCGCGAAAGCTCTAGCCAACAGGATCATAATACTCATTGAGAAATGCTTTTATATCTATCAGGCAGAATTCATCCTGGGTAGATACATACTAGAAAACGTGATGACCATGAACGAGGAAGCAAAGAAGATTATGGGAAAACGAATGCAGGCTGCTATCCTGTTCTTCAATTTGAAAAAGCCTACGATCAAGTTAATTGGGATTTCCTCCACAACTTATGGGAAAACGAATGCACATGGAGAAGATGGCAGTTGGGCCAAATTTCAAGGAATGGGTCAAAATTCTATATGGAGATGCCACTGGAAGAGTCCAGATAAACAAAATATTATCTAACACCTACCCGATATCAAGGTCCGTCCGCCAAGGAGACCCATTGGCTGCCCCCTTAGGGGGTGTCACTCACTGGTAACCAACCTAGCAGCGATACATCAGAGGATCCCCCGTTAGTGGACAACTCTCCAAAGAGAAAAACTCACGTGGAAACCTGGCGAATTGGGCCTACTAATCTGTTAGACTCCACCCATGAGAGCCTATGGATCCGTTTCTAGATCAGATTCGTCCAACAACCAATCCAACTTCTTATCGTACCCCATCTCCAAACACAGTCTCCATGAACTGGAAATCCAGAACGAGGTCCCTCAAGCTGAGCGGCTAGAAACCTCCCTTCTCTGAAAGGTCAGAGTCTCCCAGAACAGACCATGGATCATGTTCCAGCCCAAACTCAGCATCGAAGACCTGGAATTCGACACTGAGGAATGGTTGTGGAAACAGGGCACCAAACGGAAATCAAGAACGATTTCCGAATACGACGTGAAATCCGGCTACGACCTCGGGCTGCAGACTACAGACCCGTACCCTGGGCTAATAGAGAAATGGCAAAACATCCTGAATCTAGACCCCTCGACCGCATTCATTATTCCTTGGATTAAATACCTTCTTATCAGGCCCGTTCGAATCCGCACCATGCAATGGCTCCTACCACACGCAGCCCTCCCAGTCAATCTCTGACTCCATAAAAGAATTAAAGACTCGGAACCAGACAGCGCAGAACTATGTCTTTTGTGCAATAATAACACACCTGAAAATATCCGTCACTGCCTTTTCTAGTGTCCTGAAGCGACCTAGATCTGGAACAAAGTTCTGGACCTATGGTCTGTCCTCTTTTCAGCACCACCCCCCAACACCTCCCCTTTAACTACTTTACTCCTCTCTAACACTCCCAGGAACCTTGAAGGCACCTGCATGGGTCCTGGGGACCATCTCACGCAAGTGTGTACATGTCTTGCATCATACTCGCACACAACGATCAGTAGTCTCACATAATAGACAAAGGTAGATGAGAAGAGAACCGAGTTTCACAGCTTATATTATCCAAAATATGAATACAAAGTGTTTCAAAGTTCCCTTGAGTCCAGCGCTCATCAGCGCAACACACAACTCTTGTCAACTCATCAATATGACTTCCATTGCATCAGCGCTACTCCTACAGATCGTCTCCAAGTCATCAATGTGGTCACTACTCATCAGCGCCACCTCTGCAGTTCACGTCCAACTCAGGTAAGTATCTTCCATAGCCCAACCTTGAATGAACACTCCCTGCCTCGGTCCCTTCCTCCTATGATGCATACACACTCTTCTCTCATGAGGATCTACTCTGAATGCTACTCATAGCTATCTACTAACCCTCTACTACTAGTACTAACTCGCTGGGCAGCTATGGCTGCATCACTTCCAGCGTACAGGCTTCTTCCCTCACTCAGTGCATCTTCATCCTCCAGCGCTCCTCCTCCTGACTTAGCGCACAAGTGCACCAACACTTCCACACAGAAATGGCCAGTGGAGATCTGGCGAGGAATGAGGCTGGCAGCTTCCTTTATAGTGCTGGCCACTCCTCGCTGGGTCTGCATTGGCTCAATTCACCCTTTCCTTTGTCCCAGACCCTGCATTGCATGTGTCCCAGTATAGTCCCAATGAGGTTCCACTGCTGCTGAGGCCTCTCGGCCTAGATTTGGACTTGAAAGTCTGGATCTGGACTGTCCCCTTGACTTAGATCAGAACTGGGACTTTACCTATTGACTTTACTTTCGGACAGGCACAACTCTAGACGAACAGACACATTTACTGCCTGAACAGACAATTTTCTTTGCACGAACAGGTACACTGTCTGCACGTACAGACACACCCTTACCCGAACAGACAGGACATGCACATCTTTTGGTGAACAGGTAAGTCCTTTGACAATGCTTTTTGCTTTAGATTTGGATGTGCCTGTTGATAGAGGACTTGACCTTTTCCCTGCTTTCACGTTTCTGAGCCCTGGCGAGATGCCCTTTCATGCTGCTTCACTTTTACAAGGCCCATGTTGCTTTACTTTTACAAGGCCTGAGGCCTACATCGGGTAAAGGCCCTTTTACTCTCGCCGGCGTAATTTCGAAGTCCTCTGAGAATCATTTACCTATCAAGGATATGAATCCCTCTCTTTGCGCTTTCGTACGCAGACACAATATGAGGTGCAGAATCTAACAGTTCTTCTCTTGTAAACCAGCGATCTTCACTAGGATCCTGGTATGCAAACCTCACCTTATACTGTCGCTGTGGTCTGCCCCTATGTCCAGTGTGGTGAGTACTTTCTGCAACAATTTTATCCACGTCATACTTCCCATCCATACTTGGAGGTATCGCTGATCGACGACTTGGGAATAACTCATTTGTTACACAAGGTAAGAGTTTGGATGCATGGAACACTGGATATGTACGTAGATGTGGAGGAATTTCAATGCCATAAGAAGGACCATCCACATCTCCAATTACATCTAAAACTTGCCAAGGTCCTTTGTAGGTGGGTAGAAGCTTCTGAGAGATGTTTTTTTCAGGAGCAAACTCTTTAGACTTCACCCAAACCAAATCTCCTACAACAAATTGAGACGGTCGTCTGTGTTTATTTGCCTGTTCAATCATCTAATGCTATGCTTTGAGTATGTTTTCCTTCACCTTCTCAATGTCTTTCTGATATTGGACTGCAAATTCACTAGTCCCTATAGGAAGCTTATGTACTTGATTCGGGTTCAATTGATCAATGGGTCTGCGTGGACACCATCCCAGGTGTAACTCCATAGGAGTCTTACACGTAGATAGGTGTACAGAGTTATTATAGGCACTAGCAACCTTAGGCAGATGTTCATCCCAGTCAATCTGGTCGGGACGGATGTACATGCGCAAAGTCTGCTGCAATATCTTGTTCATTTGCTCAGTCCGGCCATTAGTCTCAGGATGCCTGCCTTATGACATAGTCAACTTAGATCCATATACATTCATCAGGTGTTGCCATTGTTCACTTGTGAACCTGGTGTCTCTGTCACTTACAATAGTCAAGGGATGCCCAAAGTCTTTTACCCAATGGTTAAAGAACTCCCGAATTACCAAATCAGTCCTTGCTTCCGAAGGTAAAGCTACAAAAACAACATACTTAGTAAATCTATCCACTATGACCRTTACTTGCGTCTTCCCATTTCTGCTTTTCACTTTAGTATCCATGAAATCTATAGAAACAGAGTCTCCAGGGCCGGTAGGGATAGGCAAGGGCTTAAGTAGCCCAAGGGGCGATTGCGTGGTGCTCTTGTTTCGTTGGCACACTTGACAACCTTGCACATACGCGATACAGTCTGCCTTCATTCGAGGCCAGGTGTAGGAACGCAACAAAGTTTCGTAGGTCTTCTTCCACCCAAAATGGCCCTCTGTATCATGGCATTCCCCCAAGATCATACTCTTGATCTCTTCATTATTTGGTATACATAGCCTATCATTCACATCAGTTCGTTCGAACAATAGACCCTGAGTAACTTTATGATCAGGAAACTCTGCTGGTTTTTCTTGTACTTGCTTAATCATGGTCCCATAGATAGAATCAGAGGAATACGCCTTCCTAATCTTCTCTTGTAGGTCAGCACCCACATCTAAATAAGTCACAATAGCACCGAAAAAGTCTGATCTACGACTTAGTGCATCAGCAACAACGTTATACTTACCCTTTACTGGCTTCAATTCAAAATCAAACATATCAATTTCCATAGCCCACCTTGTCAACTTAGGTGTCATACGAGCTTGCATTTTGAGCCAGCGAAGCGTTTCATGGTCGGAGTATACCTTAAAATGCCTTCCCAGAAGATAGTGTCGCCAATAATTGAGAGCCTCACGAAGAGCATACAACTCTCTTTCATACGTCGAGGCGGCCACTTTCTCATTAGGTAACCGGCAAGACATAAACTCCACAAGTCTGTATCCATGCCCATCGTCTTGCTGGAGTACAGCACCTATACCATATTGACTAGCGTCGGTTGTGACTACGAAAGGTAATGAAGGGTCTGCCACTTTCAAAACCGGGTAATTGATCAAACATTTCTTCAGACGCTTGAAAGACATCGTGCAGTTTGAATCCCACTTCCAAATTACTTCTTTCTTAAGCAACCTGCGAAGGGGAGCAACTATTATCGTAAAGTGCCTTACAAACTTGCGATAATAGTTGGCTAACCCAAGGAACGACCGCAACTGAGTCAAGGTGCGGGGGCTCGACCAATCTGTGATTGCTGCTATTTTGGCATCTTTCGATTTGACCCCATCTCCATCAATCACATGTACTAGGTATAGAACTTGACGCTTAGCCCATTCACACTTCTTTGGGTTTAACTTGAGTTTTGATTCTCTCAGCTTATTTAGCACAAGTCGAAGGTGCTCAGCATGCTCTTTTTCATCTTTGCTGAAAATCAAAATATCATCTAGATAGTTCTTCGGGAGATCCGTTAAAATTGGAACGATAGAAAGAAGATTAGCATGGCCCCTGCGCAAGGATGACACGCATAAATCGAGAAATGATCCAAATTTGAAAAAAAAAAAAAAAAAAAAAAAATCATCTAGATAAATAACCACAAACTTATCGAGCCAGACCAAAAGGCAAAACTATAAACTCATAGTGCCCATACCTTGTCCTGAAGGCCGTTTTATGTTGGTCTTCCGGCTCAACCTCAATCTGATGGTAACCGGATTTCAAATCAATCTTGGAAAATATTTTGCTACCCTGCACGCGATCCAGCAAATCATCTATTCGCGGTAATGGTTCAGCATTCTTTACCGTTATATCATTTAATCTTCTATAATCTATACACATGCGAACACCGCCATCTTTCTTAGGCACAAAGAGCACAGGCGTCCCATAGGGCGAGGAGCTAGGTCTTATCCAACCATTTTTCAACAATTCATCGAGTTGGGTTCGCAGTTCATCCAATTCCTGGGGCGACATACGATAGATAGGCCCCTTCGGGGGCGCGCTCCCTGGAATGATGTCAATGCGGTGTCGGATTGGTCTTTCTACCACACCACTTGGGGCTTCAGCCACATCTGCGAATTCTTTCAGGATCCTCTCAATCTCCTGAGACCTGACTTCTTCCTTAGTTTCTCCTTCCTTTACTGGGCACACATATGCAACAAAGACTTGGTCATACAAGTTATATTTCTTAACATGGCGAGCGAACGCTGGGGCACTTATGCAACAGTGAGCTAGGCTGCTTTCCTTTCCAGATTCATGATAGACGCGGATTTTCTTCTTACCTCCTTGCGGACTTGGGAGCCAACATTCATGCTCTCTCAATTTTAGATCCGCATGCGCAGCCTCACCCCAATTTATTCCTAGCAACACATCGAAGGGCAAGTTATTCTCCACCAAGAAGGTTAGAGAGTGGAGAACGCGTTCCACCTTCCCCTCTGCCTCTAGCTGAAAGTATACTTGTACCCCCTCAACGTATCGATCCATGATGGTTTCACTACTATTAGCTAACTTACTTACAATGGGCTCATTCAATTTCTTAACCTTAAGCCCAAGACGCAGTTTTTGCAATCCTGTTTTACTAATCTAACTGCGTGTAGACCCGCTGTCTATCATACCTCCTACTCTTACTTGATTTATTTCAAGATCTGCAATTATTAGTTGTCCTTTCTTTTTTCGCATTTCAGTCCAGGCTTGGCGACGACCGGCCAACTCATCACCTACGCCAGCGAGGGATCCATCTAGAGAGATGCATACGTTTGCCACCTCTGGACAGTGCACTAGATCGGGACTTCCTTCCTCTTCAGTTTCTGCCATTGGGATCTTCGAATGGGAGGATTCTGATTTTTCAACATTTGAAGCCCTAGTAGAGGCAACTGGCTCCTCTACTGGCTGTTCCCTTTTGCCCCCCTATACTCAGGGCAATAGGGGACAATGTGGTTGGGGCCCCCACACTTGAGGCATTGGTCTGCCTTCTTTCTTTCTTGCCATATTTTTTTTGTTATTCCCAACTCTTTCCAAGGCTCTCCTTCGGGTAGGCTTGGATGTGGTGGGTACGGTTTGTCCCATTTGTTGTACCACATGCCTCTTCCTCTACCCCAGGTGGAGTAAGAACCACGACCCCCTTGTGAGGGACCATTTCCCCTTCCTCCCACGTAGTGGCTTCCTTCACCACCATCCCTCTGGGTGCCGAATCCTCGTCCACCACGGCCGCGACCTCTTCCTCGGCCACGCCCTCTTCCTTGACGCCCTCCCCCGCGGGCTACAACAGTCGCGTAACTCCCCTCCTGAGCTACCGGTCTGTTGGGTTCATCGAGACCATAGTCTACCTAATCCCAGGAGATGGTCTCGACGCCTCCTTCTTCAAAGGTTAGAAGGAGACTGTCCTTCCCAGGTATGGACCCTGAGCCATTTTTTACCCGCTTGCAGATCTTTCCAATAATGGCAATAGTTCGCTTCGGCGAGGAAGCCAGCGTGATCTATTGGGATCTTGCCGAACTTCTCGTATGTCATCCCATCTTCCTTCGTACGGGAATAGAGTTGTGTTCGTAGGGGATCCGGAAGTGCTAGTGCAAAACTGTTCAAGATTTGGGTCGGCGTCAATCCGTGATCAGGGCATTGCAACAGTTCATCCATCGTTGCCTTTAATGCAGAGGTACTCTTCCATTCCCTATCAGGAAGGCTGAGGATTAACATTTCAATGCGTCTTGCTAAGTTTTTATCCTCAAATCTTTCCCTAACTAATTTAAGAAAATCTTTGAATCGCGTTTGCTGCGAATACTCTACCATGGAGCTGCATCCCGCCTCCTTTTGCAGCGAGATGGCGAAGCTCATGGCATCACCTCCCATGCATGAAATTGCCATCAACACCCTGTCCTTGTATGGAATACGCTGCCCGTACACATAGGTTTCAATTGTCGTCGCCCAATGCAGAACACTTTCCTCCTTTCCATTATAGGTCCATGGCAGTTTAAGTTTTATCTTGTTAACCTGCCCGGTTTCCTGAGGAAGTTTTTCTTTTGGATCCCCAATCTTCTTCTTCCCTTTCTTGTCATCATCGCCGTCGTCATCACCATCTCCTCCGCCACCTCCAGCTCCCTTTACAATCTTCTCTATGACTTCGGGAGTGAATGTGTTAGTAACATGTTCGTCCAAAGCCCGGATGTAAGTCTGGACATGCTGGTTAATGTCCTTTGCTGACTTCTCGAGGAAGTTGTTCCAAACATTTTCGAATTCAACCCGATGTGTTTCCACTCTTTGTATGGTCTGCCACATTAGAGCCATGTCCTGCCTTGTGTTAAGGACAATTTCTCTGAGGAGAGCAAGTTGTTCTTCGGTTGCAGCGGGTTTATCCTTCTGAGCTTCTAAAGCCTTCTGCAGTTTTCCCCCTTCTACCTGCAACCTTTTTCTTTCTTCCACTTCTTGCCTCCTGGCTGCTAGCATTCTAGTGTTCAACTCAGCCCTCTTTTCCTCCATTAACAAATTTCGTTCGATTGGGTCTGTCACAGTGGCCAACTTTGCGATGAACGTATGTTTTTCTTCTTCAGTTTCCCTTAGCGGCTCCCTGGAGTAATAGTACTGACCAGCCCAATCCAGTGGTTCAACTGGAAGTCTGGCCGCTGCAGCATCACTACTTTCAAGTATGTCTAGATGACGACGTCTTTGCAATGTATCTCCTGTATCCTGTTCTTCTCCTTCTTCTTCTTCTTCTTCTTCTCGTATACTTTTCAACTCTTTTTCTAATTCCTTATCCATCTTCTCTTTCATTTTTCTCTTTGCTTCTTCTTCCTTTTGTTTCTTTTTGGCTTCCTTTTCCTTCTTCTTCTCTGCCAGCCAGCGGTCTACTTCTGCCTGTTCCGCAGGTGTGGGCCCAGGCTTTACTGTTCCACACTTCAATAACATGCGGGACGCACAGACGCGTCTGAATCCAAACGGGAACATTAGCCGGAATATCGGGCCCAATAACACAGAAAGGGCCAACAGGCCATGGATGGGATAGTCATCCATGATGACGACCGACACAGGGAACCCTCCGCCGGATCACCACAATACTATCCCACTTACTCAGTTCTTGATCCGCGGTGAATGGAGTATTGTACTTTTATTTTTTTTATTGTAGAAGGTGCTGCGTAGATCAAACTAACACAATTTGACTGTTTAGATATGTATACTCTTTCTTTTTCTTTTGATATACTGTCTGGCTCCCTGGCTCAAACTTTGGCAATGTATTTCTGATGTCTTGTTTCCCCTGGATATATATAATTTTTGTTATACTAACTTGGTGGGTGTCTGATGCAGGTATGGAGTACAGCGCAGAAGATCAGATTCAGGTGGTTCACTTATCCAACCAGGCAGGAATACTTCGTTCAGATGTTTCTTTCTATCGGGCTCAACAGGCCCTGTAGATGCTCAATACCATTCTTACGCTGCCTGGTACTTGCAATCTGATGTGGCAGATAGCCACTTCCCACATGACAGTACCCAGTCTGCCTATCGAGAGGGGTAGGAGAGAAGTCTACTCCTACTCATAGAACACTGGACCACCTAATCTAGTGTGACCAGGCCCTGACACATCGCACTTGGACCATCCAGACTCTAGGACGACCCAGATCCAGACTTCGACTCCGGACCAGCAGCAGTCACCTTCAGGGGGTCAGAGAGAGGGAAGGTAGGGGACACACACATACATGCAGGTTCAGGGAAAGGAGGTGCTTCTCTCTTCTTGAAGATACCGCCGATGATGCGCCACGACGCTCCGCACGCTCCAGGTAAGTACACCTCGCCACTTCTTCTTCGGCCTGCTTACCCCACCATCCAACACCTCTTCTCTTCCTCCTTCACTAATCCTCCATCACCACTTCTCCTCGCCAGCCTTGATCATGCCAGCGCTATGAGTACAGCGAGCATGTGGCATACTGTGCAGCCACACGGGCCCTGCAGGGCCCGTCCCGGACCTCCAGCCTGTTTCCCTACAGGGAAACTTCAAGGCTCTTGCCTGGAAGCTTCCTTCTGACAGGGCCTACAGGCCCCAGCCTGTTTCCCTACAGGGAAACTTCCAGGCTCTTGCCTGGAAGCTTCCTT
>BFEA01000520.1:244742-264447 GCA_003427395.1 Chara braunii | reverse complement strand
TAGAATGCCGGTAGGTCGATGCCTCGAAGTGAGGCCGGACCAGTACTAAGTACTGGTTCGAAGAGGACCGGCCTCACTGCTGCGAGGCCTTGGTTGGGGCTGAACCGTCCAGATCGACGATTCAGGTCCAACCGGAGAGCGGCGGCCTCAAAYRGCGCCGTCAGGCCCAAAGACGAAATGTCATTTGGGCCTGGTCCGTAGTCGGGTCCAAGTCGTGGCCTTTCGGCCTGTTATCCCCCAAGGTCGGGCCTTTAGGCCCTGATGTGTCCCTCTAGCCCTAAGTCGGGTCCGGTAGGACCCGTGTGGCGTCAAAGATGTAACAGATGGATAGTATTTGTCCCCAGGTGACACATGCCCAGTTGGGCAATGTGTATGGAGCCAAGGATCCGCAAAGTGATGAAAAGGACTGAAATTGACAATGCAATGTCAGAGAAGCATCAACAAGCAATGTACATCTCGATACATACAGAAAGCCACAATGCAGTGCAGTGGAAGACTCAAATATAAGACCTGACCTGTCGGAGACTGACGCGACATCCCATCATACACCACACATGTGAGAGGAGGAGGAGGGACCACATACATAAAAGAAAGGTCCCTCCTTGTGCACGCACATGGGGGAGTTACCACAGATGAGAGATCGGGGGAGAGGAGAGATGAAGAAGGAGGCGAGGGAGAAGACCAAGATCGCAATAGCGAAGTCCAAAAATGTTGAATCAGATCCTGGGCTATATGCCCAATGTAACCTCTGCCTGTAATCTCTCTCGCTCTCTCTCTTTGAAGAAGAAGAAGAAGAAGAAGAAGAAGAAGAAGAAGAAGAAGAAGAAGGAAGAAGGAGAGAGGAGGAAGGAGGGAGACGAGAGGGAGACGAGACGAACAAGAAGAAGAAGATGTCGTCCTCCTCGCTGTCTCACCTGCAGGTAAGCGCCGCCGATGCTGACCTCCGCTATGTCGTCATCATGTGCAGGTTGGCGCGCGTGCCGAGCCCCAGCAATGGCGCCAGGTAGGTCCGCTATTGCAGGTATGGCCTCTGCCCCTCCTCTACCTACGCGTCTACTTCTACAACCTGGGCGCAGCGCTAAGCAGCACAGCACCAGTCCAGCAGCGTGTCGCTTGAAATGGTTTCCACCTAGTCGCGTGACAGGCGCAGATCCTAGGGCTCGATCCCTAGACCTGTCCCCCTACCCATGTACAGTATCCGTCGACCCTGTGTGTTTGAACCTGCGACCTACCCCTGAAAGTCGTATGTTCGGCCATTGTATATAGTCTGGGTGCAAGGGTTTGACCTGTAGGCCTTAGCTTTAGCAGTCGTAGGGTTAGTATAGGTCATAGCTGCTACAATTCCGAAAGGTCAAGTCTAGGGCCTTCTAGACAGTCTACGCTGGCTCTTCGTAGGTCATAGGAGTCAGTCCGTACCTGAGTCAGCGAGGGGCACTCCTAGCACAGTCAGCAAAGGGCAGTCCCAGTCCTACTTCGTCCAGTCAGCGGTACCCTGTCCCGATCTAACTGAGTGCAGTCAGCATATACCAAGTGGGCCTGTGTACATCCCGGGCCCAGGTCAAGAGGCCAGACCACGGACGATCCGAAGTATAAATAAAGAGGCAGCGTCAAGTCATTCATTCATTCTACCTGTGAGCCATGCGGAAGCGCTGCTGGAGCGACTTGTGCATCGAAGGTCAGCAGGTGCCCGAGGAAGAAGATGCAGCCATAGTCACGAGTCAGTAGGAGATAGATGGCAACCATAGCTGCCCCTGTTAACCGCTTAGGTAGTGATAGGGAGTAAGTGTGTGTCGTGTGTGTGTGCGAGTGGGATATTCAGGGCGATCCTAGTAGAGAGAGAGTGTGTGTGTGTGCGTGCGAACAAGTTGCTGGTGGATACAGTTGCTTGGGTAGGAATCTTTGTCTGGCGCTCAGCGCCATAGCCATTCAAGACAAGTGTGAATCTGAACTGTGTTCCTGACCACGTTCTTATATCGGAGTTTTTTGTAGACGCTCTGCGCCAGATTGAGTTCGTCATCGGTTTGTATCCATGTGGAAGCGAGTTTGTGACAAGTCTAATTTCACTGGTATCGGAGCTGGTTCCCGCTGTCATCGCTTCTTTGAAAGATAGAGTTACTTTCGTTTCCTCTAATTTTTTTGTGATTACGTCAGTGATTACGTCAGTGATTACTGTTCCATCTTCCAGTTCACTCTTGAGGATGAACTTTCTCTTCTTCCCTTGTTCATTCTTTCTAGATGGAAGGTTGGGTTCTTGATCATCAAGAATTTAATTTAGAGTTTCTTCGGCCTTGATGATCAAAAATTTCATTTAGGTTCTCTTCGGCCTTCCTTCTCTTTTTTTCCTCTATCATTTGAGGCGTTAGGCGTGTTTGAAAATTTCTCACTTCTCCAATCACTATATTGGGCTCCATGACGATTTTTGGTGGTAGATCACCCACAAACGACATCATGTTGATCGAACAAGCGGGCCCATTAGAAGAAGACACTACTAACTCAAAGGAAGTCTAGGAAGCAAAATTTTCTTTTAATGAAGGCTCGCTTAGGGAAGCCTCGTCAGACAGGTCTTCCATTAATGTCAGGGATTGTAGAGGCAGTTCAATCATGGTGGAAGGATCATCAGATTTCTGCACGAGTTCTTCACGCAGTTCACCGATAAGAAAGTGAAAATTCACATTAACCTTTCTTTTTCTTAATTTTTTCCTCATGTTTAAGGGCAAGAAGTTTCATACCTCCAGGTGTCGGGGATCCAATTTGTTTCATGAACTGTCGAAAACATGACCCATTGCATCCTTCTTAGCTACCCCACTCACATTCTCTTCTAGAGGCTTACAATAGGTGGTAGTGTGACCGTCTTCACCACAATAGTAGCAAACAAAGCTCTTCCTCGGACGGTCATTATACTTCCTTCTTTCTCTGTTTTCTTTTCCACCATTCCCTCCATTCCTTCTAGATCTGGAGGAATCTCCTCTTTTTCCATAGTCATCATCATCATCATCATCCTCTTCATCCTCACTTTCAACCTTCTTTTTCCCTTTCTCATCCGCATTATGATTAGCAGACATACAATTAGCCATAACTTGTTGAATAATATTTTCAGCACTCGTATTGTTCCCTCTATTCATACCATTCTCGGTCTCCCAGTCTTTGGCCAACGTACTGATCTGATCCAGTGACCACTTCTTGTGTGAAATCGTAGGTAGAGTTCTAACTATTGCAACCATTTCATCCCATCTGAGAGGGTAGTATTGAGTTTGATTAAGAACAGTTTGTCTCTCATTATCAGTGAAGTTAGTCAGAAAAATATGACATCTCTGAGCCTCGTCCAAACACGGGATCCTTCTGGCTGTTTTGATAAACGTCGGGAAAAAAACGTTGAAAGTGTCATACGTAGCTCTTCTGATGTTGAGAAGATCCTTGGTAGTGGTTGGAACAGAGTCTTTCTCAAATTCTCTTTTCATTCTCTCTTTGACTTCTTGCCATGCTGTGGTCCCTTCCATTTATTCTTGAACAGCCAACCTTGAGTCGGTGTCACAATATGATAGGAGATATTTAAATCGTTGTTTGTCTGTCCAACCATAACTGAGTTCAAACAATTCATATTCATCCAATAAATCATTTACTTGAGGCCCTCTTGAAGCATGAAATCCTCTCATCTGGTCTCTCTGCTCTTGCAATATCTGACCCTCCTTTTATTGTGTCAACTCTCTTGACCAATTCTCGTATAGCACCGACCAGGGTCTCTTCATGAGTTTTTGCAGAAGAGTTAGGTCTCCCTCGTCCAACCATCTTGACCATAAACCTCCCCTGATATTCTTTTTTCTTCTTGTCACTTTTGACCTTTTCTTCTCCACTTTCAATCCCTTACTCTTCTCGTAAGAGATACAGGCTCGTCTCTCTCCTCTCTTGTTTGTTCCACCCCTTGAGGATTTTGTATATAGAGAGTGTAAGCAATAACAGTCTAAGTTGAGATCAAGGGCAAGGAAATTCTTCTCAACCTTCCAATATAATCCTCAATCAGTTTCTTTTCATCATCCCTACTCAGTCTTCTGTTATATCCTTTTACAGTCCCTCGGATGATAAAGTACCTTGTTAAATCTATAATCTCATAGTTAAATTGCATTGCTTATGAACTGTTGTTGATTCTTCTAGCAAGAGAGACTCGTTCTCAGGAGGAGTGAAAGGATACCCTCTCAACTGTCCCCACTCTCACCACCTTCAGCAAGTAGCTGATCTCAGTCTGATCAATGACGGCTTTTAAGGCAGAGTCTCTCATCCGATCAAAGAAAGGTTGCACGAACTCAAACTTATCCAGAGTGGAGAGATTTTTATTTGAGACTCGAAGAATACTTTCTGTATTGACTACTCTTCCTTCCAGTACGACCCCAAACGATAGTGGTTCAACAAAGTCGGACATTATTGATCATTATAGCAACTTCAAGTAAGGTAAATCTCAGGATGAATGCAGTCAGGGATTTCGAACAGATGTTCGAAGGTGTTCACGAGCAAAGACTTTATCACCATTGTGGAGTCACTCTCTCTTGCTTTACCTACTATGTCAATGGCTTCCAGCAGAGGCATCCAGACTCTCCTTTCATCAAAGCCATCAGTAGTTGAGAAACTCGGAAGTCTCTCAAACTGCCTTACTCCCTTTCCCCAAGTTACTTTTCTCTGTAACTTTTCAAGCCACTCTTTTGTCCTTATAAGACTGATGTAAGCTCCCATCCGACATTCCAAATAATCTGTTTCCTTCTCTAGAGATGCTGGAGCGTAAATTCTCACGTCCAAGCTGTCGGTTGATCTGTTTCCTTCTCTAGACATGCTGGAGCGTAAATTCTCACGTCCAAGCTGTCGGTATTCAGGAATTTGACCACTGGAATATGAAATATTACACGACCTGTTACACAAGTCTCATATCTCATAATTGTAAGGGGATTGTCAGACTCAGTCACTTCATAAAGTCGGCCTTTCAGAACGGTTATCCTTACTACTGAGAATGTACAAAATCTACCATGGTTGACCAATTGTTCCTTGACAGACTGATACCAGATAAAGGAGTTGGGAATCCCTCAAAGACGGTAAGCTGAGTGGATCCAGTGAAGCACTTATTTTCCCTCTCGAGTTTCTCTTTCTCTCTCAACACAGCTTCCTCAACAAATCCCAACGTCTTCCATACACAGCATCGACACTTATTTCCTTAGGAACATAAATCCTTACGTCATATATGTCCAACTCAGTAAAATAGAATGTGAGAATATAGAATGGTTCCTGTTCCTATCCATTCTCGACCATCTCATACTTGACAACTTCATATGGGAACATTTCTCTCTTACTTAAAACATTCAATGATTTCAGGAGGCACTCAACTTTCTCTTTACTTGGACATGAACCTCTGCCAAATTCTGATCTTCGTTGTCCGATTTCCTCTGTTGAAATTTCTTTCGTTCTCATTTTTCCCACTTCAGTACCATGCTGATAATCGGTAGCCAATTAATCCCGTCACAATAGCTGTCAGGAATAGGAGGAATAGGGAATGTCTCATAAGTTACCGGCATTAGCCGCCACTCCACTTTCTTCTTTCGTTTGATTAGATCTGCCTTTTCATCATAAACAAATTGAGCAGCAATTTCCCATAGCCAGTTAAAGTTCTCACCATCATTGCAGCCTCCCTCCTTGATGTAAGGACGAATATCATAGATATCTCCTTCCAAGGAGTGAACCAGCATTATACAGATGGTTGAGTCATGAGAATGATAGATCCAACAACCCTCGTAATGATAGGGGAGTATCCCTTTAGAAGTGAGTTTAAAGAGCTCTTTCAATGCACTGTCGACTAGTATTGCCTGAATTTGATTTGTCCTCTTCTTTTCCAGTTTCTCACAATGGTCAAGGGCTTGTAGAGCATACCTGGAATCAAGCCTGACTCTCTCCAATAGATAATGTCAGTCTCCTCTTCCAATCCAGTGTGGTACCTCACACATGAAGACATGGGCCACAATTAGTAACTGGAATTTCCAAGAAAATCACGATGTCAGAGTCAATCTGAAAATTCAGACACTGTCAACAGTTCTCAAGGCCTAATCAAAGCTCAAAGCTGATGTTGACCCAGGCTCGTTCCGGACACGAAATTTTTTCATGTCCTCGGCAACGGCGCCATTTTTGTCGCATTTTTTTCCGGTCAGGCCACTTCAGGCGACCATAAAGCCAACAGGCTGTTACGCAGGGTTTTATGATGTTTTGCAATAAATAAATAAATTAAATCAAGCAAATCCCTTCCTGTTGTGTGCGTCCGGCTTCGAGTGAGACCCTTCAATTGCGGTCTTCGCCGGTCCCCGGTCTTAGGAATCTTTCATTTTGATTCGGAACAGCATGGGAATGATAATAATATATTTGATTTGTCATGCATGCATCAAACAGGGTCATCTGAGAACACAATCATCAAGTAGAATCAATACGAACAAAGCAAGACCAACTGACTCAAGCAATGGCGAGTATAAATGAGGGAAGAATGAGAACTCATAATAATCCCAGAAAGTACGCATGAAGGGAACATGGCCAGCACTCATCAAGAGCCCTCACTCATCCCACTGAGTCATATACTCAATCACTCATTTCGCTGTGCATTTCCTGTGCTTTGAGTCGTGCCCCCGTACTCCCTGAGATTGAGGCCTCTGGATGTAGAGCCACTTGAAGCCTGCAAGTTGTGAACATTTCCAACCAAATTACATAATACGGAAGTCAATCATAGCACAAAACTCCTCCCATAGAGTAGGAAGATATGGTTGAGAGAAGATCCCTCGTCCGAGGTGTCAAAACTCTGAGGGTTCAGCACTGCCTCGTAATCAATCGCTGCAGGCGAGATATACCTCTTGGCCAACTCCACTAGATCACCCAAGTAAGAACCGTCAGTGAGAGTGAAAAGTACTGGAGGCTTGGGGTAGTCAACGTAGAGCTTGGGTCCAAAGCTACGGATCACCTTGACACCACTCTCATCCAGCTCCCTCTCTTTCTCCTCAAAAAAATCTTGTTGTTGAGATCCAGACCGAGTCAAAGAGATCATGAGTCTCTTTGCCTTTCTTTAGGTAGATCCTCAAATCATGAATGGTACCCTCTGAGAACTCAGTGTGAGCTACAAAGATGGATAGTTCTCCTTGCTTGAAACCAGTTGCACTGGTATACCGATACTGGAAGGTATCTTTGGAAGCAATCCGGTTGAGCCTGGTCAAAATTGACCCCTCGACCGAGAATGATTGGACTGTACTCATATGCTGAGTAGGATGCTGAAACTGGTTTTGTGTCTTTCGACGGGGACACAATCCGATTGATACTAATCTCAGTGCCTTTTGGTGAAAGTACTATATGACTGATACTGACCCCCGTGTCAAATAGCAGTAACTAATTGCTAATTGATCTTGACGGAAACTTTAAGGTAACTCGTATGATTAAAAGTTGATGAAATACAAATCTTTGAATGTTGAACACTTGATAGTGAATTGAGAAAACTGTACACTCTTGAGTGGCGTTTTACTAACCGAGATGCTAGCAAGAAAGTTTGGGCATCTTTGCACTCACTTGAGGTTGTCCCTGGCCTGCTCCGCTGTCTCTAGGGATGAACCGGTGTTGTGCAGTTTGCAATTACTATCCAGGAACTGAAAAATGTATTCAATATATTTCCTTTCTCCAATTCTACTAATTGCCCATTCCCTAAGAATTGGCTTGCGTGTTCCATGTTCCGAATCGCCTCTGCCTCCCAACCCTCATGTTTGTTTCGGTTGATGATGCTTTTAACTGCTAATACTTTAACATCCTTCATATTTTTCCCTGTCCCCTTCTGGATGACAACCCAAGAGTTGGGAGAACAAAGGAATGGTTAACAGTTCTGGCGGGCTCTGTATAACGAAGGTGTAGCTTTTGAGAGGGGTTCACCGAACAGAGGAATGATTAACGGTTCTGGCGGGCTCTGTATAACGAAGGTGTAGCTTCTGAGAGGGGCTCACCACCCAGCCCATCGCACCTAGTTTTTCCTCTGAGCTGAACGGTGATTTTCAGATGCCGACCTTAGTTACCCCATCATTTCAACCCAAACTGTGGCTAAATGCAAATAGAAGTGGAGTTTGGGACTTGTTCCAGCAAATGGGTGGTTGCTTGCTCTATTCTGTCCCTTCAGGGCACAAGGAGAGTGCAGAGGATGGTCAGGCATGACGTCAATCGTTCGGTCCCCAAACTGACACACAATGGACCTCCTACTGTGGCGGACAATCCACAGCCGAGGTTATCAGTGCCTGTTAATGCTTGAGCTCTTGGTGAGCCACTTTGCTGCTAGATTCTCTGGCAGATTATTGCCGATTCTCTGCTTGAGTTCGACTGAGATGGCATGCTCTCCACTGTACTCTACATGTAACTACCGGCATACTCTATTCCGAGGGTGTTCTTCGTAGAGAGGTTTCGTAAGGCCAGTTGTCATCAATAACACTTAGGTCGCTCAGGCAAGCTGAACTATAACGGAAATTCGACAGTGATTTGAGGGGCGAACTCTTGGCCAGGTTGCTATGTAGGATGTCTCTGATCAGCGGGCCTTTATACCGTGATAATATACAAATCACTGCAGTAGATTGTCTTAGGTCCGTGCATGTAACGGATTCTCCCTGGGATGATATTGTGAGCGAGCTTGGTTCAAATAGTACACGAGGTTCAGACAAGAGCAATGGCGCCTAGATTAGGAGAATGGTAAACCTCATTCTCGTCCGGGGGTATTGTTACAAGCCACCGATCTCAGTTCATGCTCGTACAAAACAAAAGAACATCTTTTGTTGCAGCCTTTGTCCTGGTGTAGCGTGTTATACCGTCCAGGGGTCCTCACTCATATCACACAGTCTGCTAGAGAGGAACCTCCATTTTACGTATATAACACTCAGAGCCGCGACATTACCTACAGTTGCTCCTATACTACACAGAATGTCATTTGCTCATGACTCTCACGTCTGTCCCTCGTTGCCCTCACTCGAGTATAATACCAGGTGTCACGCAGACATACTAGGAACAGCCAACAAGTGCCCTCATTCGCTTTATAAAGTAGAATAAAACAAAAGAGAAAAGGGGGCTATAAAGGCTTTGCCCCGCTGTATTTGAGGAACCCTCGGTTGCAGCCCTCTCTTGTATACAGCGTAGGGCACTACTGGCCATAGCCACCATCCGTATACAAGGTAGAGTGCTGATCAGAGGTGGGAGCCTCCATAACATCTCCCATGGCGATTCCCCTTTCACTTAGTACTGGAAGTCTTGTATACAGGTAATGAAAGTCTACCATACAAGGAGCCAGTGACTGCGTAGGTTTATCAGAATTAACACACAGGTCAACGCTTCGGAGAATTGTGTCACTCAGGGCTTAACTCAAGATAAGCATTCATAGTTCGCGTCCATTCATAGGAGGGCATGCCACAAGATAATACCCTAGTTCGCATACAAAGCATGAACAACTCAGGTCTAGAAATGGAATGCAGGCTGAGGGACTTCGCCAAGTGCAACAAAAGGGGGAACGAAAATTGAATACTTGAACCTCACAACCAGCTGATCAAGCCAGAGAGTCTTACAAGGAAAAGCCATGCACTGTCTTGTCCGATCCTAGGGACTTGGAAGCATTACCTGCTTGGGAGGCACTTCAAAGTGTATTCTGACCATGAGACGCTTCGTTGGTTAAAGACTCAGGCCAAGATAACACCTAAGTTAACTAGGTGGGCCGCTGAAATAGACCAATATGACTTTGAGCTTAAGCCTGTCAAAGGCAAATATAATGTAGTTGCGGATGCTCTGAGTAGAAGATCAGACTACTTTGGGGCTATAGTACACTATTTGGATATAGGGAGTGACCTGCAGGAGAAAGTGAGGCAAGCGTATGCGCAGGACCCTATCTATAGTGACCTCCTAAAGAAAGTTAGAGAGGCCCCAAAGACAGAGCCAGATTACCGCACTATAGAAGGCTTACTATTCGAGAAGACTGATGTATTTGACCGTCTATGCGTCCCCAACAGCGAGGAGATTCGTAGTCTGATCCTAGGGGAATGCCATGACACAGAGGGACACGTCGGTTGGCAAAAGACATTAGCCAATCTGATGCGTGCGTATACCTGGCAGGGATGAAGAATGACTGCATAGAGTATGTTCGCAGTTGTAAAGTGTGCCAGAGGAATAAGACTACTACACGCGCCCCTCTAGGTCTTCTTAGACCTTTGCCTATCCCTGATCAGCCTGGAGATTCCGTGTCCATAAACTTCATGGATACTCAGGTCAAGAGTAGGCATGGCAAGAGCCAAGTCATGGTCATAGTTGACCATTTTAGCAAGTATGCCGTTTTTGTTCCTTTGCCTGTAGAGGCATGCACAAAATTCGTTATTCAGAAGTTTTTTTATCATTGGGTTAGTGAGAATAGAGTCCCATTATCCATAGTTAGCGATAGAGATAGTCGTTTCACCAGCCAGAACTCGCAAGAACTCGTGAGAGTTCACGGATCAAAGTTATTAATGTCATCTGGCCGTCATCCAGAGACCAACGGTAAGACAAAACAGATGAACAAGATCCTACAGCAGGTTCTGCGCATGTACATTAGACCTGACCAGATCAACTGGGATGAGATGTTGCCTAAGGTAGCTAGTGCATACAATAACAGTGTGCATCTATCCATCTGCCGCACTCCCAATGAGCTGCATAAGTCCTTTAGACCACGCATACCGTTCGAAGGACTGAACCGGGATCAGATTCACAGGCTACCGCCCAGAACGAGGGAGTTCGCAATACAGCATGAGAAAGAGCTAGCAACTGTTGTTGAAAACCTCAGGAAGGACCAGCATAGAATGATAGAACAGGCCAATAAGCACCGTTGCCCATCATAGTTTCAGGTAGGTGACTTAGTCTGGGTCAAGTCTAAAGAGGTTGCACCTGAGGAAAACATCTCACAGAAGTTGTTGTCTCTATATAGAGGACCATGGCCGGTTTTAGAAGTGAAGGGCGGAGAGGATGACCGTCCTACACAATAGAGATTCCAGCACACCCCCACACATACCCTGTGTTCCATGCTTCAAAGTCGTTGTCGTGTGTCACAAGTCAACAGTTCCTTTCAAGAAGATCCATGATCCCCCCGGATATGGACGAAAGTTATGACATTGACGGCATTGTAGATGAGGATGTGTTCAGAACAGGAGGTAGAGGTCGTCCCCAGAAACAGTATAAGGTCCGGTTTGCTTACCAGGAGCAGAAAGACAACCGCTGGTTTACAAGGACAAAACTTCTAGAAACAGCTCCCGACATAGTCAGAGCCTATGAGCGCGATAAGAAGGGTAAAGGTCCTGCCTTGGACTGAAATATTCTCGGAGGACCTCGAATTTAGGACGGCGGGAGTGAAACGGTTTTCACCTCTTTGTAGTGGCAGACGCAGATCCCAGGGTTCGATCCCTAGACCTTGCCCTACCTGTGTACAGTATCTGTGTAGACCCCGAGAGTTGAACCTGTGACCTGTGTGTTCGCAAACAGTTGAAAGGCTGTCATAGGTCCGTAGGTAGCAGAGGGGTTCGATCTGTAGATCTGTAGGATAGAAGTCTTAGCGAGTTCTAGAAGTCTTAGTTGTAGCCTGTAGTCCTTCTAGAAGGTCAGCAAGTGGGCAAGTGGGCAAGTGGTGAGTCAAGTGGTGGACTAAACTACAGTGCAATTGCAGTATGATCTCGGTAGGTTAGCAGTGAGTCCCCACTCAGTCAGCGGTAAGGTCCAGTCAGGCCCAGTCCGGTCCAGCAAGTACCACAAGGGACTATGAGCACCATGGGCCGATGGAAGAGGGCAGACCAACGAGTTTCAGAAGTATAAATCAAGAGGCAGCGCCCAGCCTTTCATTCATTCCTGCGTGAGCCATGCGGAAGCGCTGCCACAGCGACTTGTGCAAGGAGGTCTGCAGAGAGCCCGGAGCTGAAGCGGGCGAGAGGAGGAGCGTAGCATAGCGATAGGGTAGGGGCAGCCATAGCTGCCATAGCTGTAGTTTAGTGTAAGTGTGTGAGTGTATGTGCGAGTGTTCAGAAAGACGCGTGTGGGATATCCAGGGTGATCCGGTGTATGTGAACAGTGAGTTGTTTGGGCGCTGAGTCGCCATATCCAGTTGAAAGTGAACTCGTATCTGGATGCTATATCTCTGAGTTTTGAGTGGGCGCATGTCGCCAGTGTGCTGCACTACTGTTTACATGCATGAAAAGTGTGAATGAGAACGAGTCTGATTGCACTGCAGTCACTTCAAACGAAGTGTTTAGTGATTGACAGCAGAAGTTGGTGCTATGACCGTTGGTGTCATGCCTCTCATCTCCTTTACTTTGTGTCGTTTTATCTTATTTTATTAATTTCTGAATTACAAATTATTAAAATGCAGGATTTTGAAAGTCATTTGAGTCCCTCGTTTAGAACACGGGGATAGCTTATAAGAGGTGAGAGTGGCCCTACTGACTATTGGCCAGTAGTTGAGCAAGGGAGGCCTCGCTGCGTTGATGCAGGTGGTCTGGGGTGAGCCAGCGATAGGCAGTCTGCGTGCTTGTACGCCTGTGGCCGGGCTTGGACTGTCCTGAGCAGCAGGGCCGACGTGAAGCAGTCTGTCTGCGTACACGTGTGCAGAGTGTTAAGCCCGGGCCGTTTCAGAAGTTGGTAGCCTGGTGCCCTACACTATTCCTTCAGAGGGGCTTAACTATGGCGCACAGTAACGGGCTGTATGGCTATAGGCCAAGGCATCTCCAGTTCCTTTGGAGGTGGGAGAGGATATCGTGAGATAGCCCTGTGGTGACGGCCATTTTGGACTATAGCCACTGTAACCAGGAAGCAAGACTACAGGTAAACGTAGAGGGGGGAAAAGAGGAAGAAATGAGAGCGGACCAAGGGTTACAAGCGGCCATTACAGAAGCCAGGGAGAGAGAGAGAGAGAGAGAGAGAGAGAGAGAGAGAGAGAGAGAGAGAGAGAGAGAGAGAGAGAGAGAGAGAGAGAGGGACCAGCGAAAAAGAGCAAGTGACGTGCGGGCTCCAGGGTAAGGTCTGCTAATGACTACGTTCTCGGTCGCCTTGGATCGCTGGGACAGTCTGTCCCACGAAATCGTGTACACTCTCTCCAAGGACGAGATCGCTGACTTCTGGACGCATGTGACAGTTCCATTCAAGGACGAGAGAAGGGAGAGGCTCACGGGTCAACGCTTGTCGACGGATCTCTGGAAGAGAGATAAGTAGCTACAAGGACATGGGTAGGCGCGATGAGGAGAGAAAGTGAGAGAGAGTACCTGCAGGGGTCAACTGGGTCACCTCCACAGTGAATGCCGCTTGGTCATCGCAGCCTTTCAGAGTGTGTTGACAAGGACTCTGCAAGTGTGAAGAGGCCAGCGAAGAGGTGTGTACACGTGTGAGTGAGCGGTGTGCATAAGAGAGAGAAGAGAGATTTGCTTGAGGCACTCACTCGTAGTTTTTTTTGTTTATTGACGTCAACTCACCCCTATTGTCCATGTCATTAACTTCAATGTATCACCTGTACCTGTCCTCCATTCCTGGGGACATGCGCCACACGACAACTGACTTTTCATAGCCTGATCTCCATCGTGGGTTGAGCACGTGCTAGTAGAGGACGTCTCCATGACTGAGTCTCAAAGCTAGGTGATGAGAGAGGCTGGCGTGTTTTGAGGAATTGACATTACTAGTGGAGGGCGTGATGGTATGCGCTGGATACAAGCGACGGGCTGGACTTGAAAGAAACCAGCCATACGAAAAGGATGACGTGGCCTCCATAGTGATTGCGGGATACAGTGGGTGTTACCTCTCTTCTCCTAGTCGGGACAGGTTCCTTTCTGTACAGAGTGATCGTTGACGTCAACCTTTCAAGAACGAGTGCGTGACGCAAAGTTCGAGACAATGAGCGGCGGCTACGAGTAATGAGAAAAGACAACTGATACACGCACGAGCTAGTGGCGCAAAAAGGGCACTGGAATCACACTTTCTCCGCTGATTAGACGACATCAATTGGCCTTGGGATCACTGTCCCGGGCAGAACTCGCGGGTTTCACGCAAGCGCACAGGCCCATATGGGGTAGTCTTTCAAGGGAGGAGCCAGATACGTAGCACTGCATTGATTACACGCGCGGAGGTGTCGAATGACGTTTCGAGCCTTTTGGCAGAGCCAAACCATAAGATTAAGCCCGTGAGCCAGATCTCGATCCTGGCTGGGTGCTTAACAACTATCGAACGAGCAATTGAAGTGATCATATGCATACTTACGTATGCTGGACAGTTGGTAGCAAACCGAGGTAGAGAAGGGCATAAGCGAGTGAGGGTAAGTTATGAATCTGAAACTGAAGAGATACTAAGTGAGGTTTAAATTAGCAATTGAGAGCACTCTTCACACGACATATTGTGTAATAGAAACCCTTGGGAGCTAATCGACTCCCTCACCTTACGACTAATCAGGCGTCGAGGTGAGGCGTCCAAAGGCTGGCTTTGAGAGCTTGACATTGCTAGGGCGTCCACGGTCGAATTGGTCGGATAAAAGATCTTGCTCCACCTTTTCCCTGTTTGATCGTTACGGCTTAACCTCTTGCAGCAAACAGGGTGAGGGACTGCGAAACTGCAGTTTGAGAGGTAGCCTTTGGAAGTGGTTTAACTGGCGTCCATAAAACCGATATGCTGATTAATGGGAAAGCAACAAAGAATCCTTAAGAAGGTTATCTACCTACTGGCTAAGTTTCTTATGGATGGTGACTAGTTAACATTTACTGATTCATCAGTTGCGATATCTAAGGCCTGCCTGAGAGCGTAGAGTTCTCTCTCGTACGTCGAGGTGGCTACCTTCTCTGAGGGCATCCTCGCTGACATGAACTCTACGGGTCCATAGCCATTGCCGTCGTCTTGCGGCAACACGGCGCCTATACCATACTGACTCGCGTCCGTGGTGACGACAAATGGCAAAGACGAATCAGCTACTTTGAGGACAAGGTACTCTATCAATGCGCGTCTCAACTTCTTTAGCGCAGACGTACAGTCTTTGTCCCATTGCCAGATTGCCTCTTTCTTTAGCAACATGCGCAAGGGAGCGGCGATAGTAGAGAAGTTCCTCACAAACTTCCTATAGTAGTTAGCTAGGTCTAGGAACGACCGCAACTCTGTCAATGTGCGGGGCGTCGGTCAGTCTCTAATTGTCGCTATCTTGATGTTTTCTGGCTTAATGCCATCTCCGTCTAATACGTGGCCCAAGTACAAGACTTGTGTCTTGACCCACTCGCACTTCTTTGCGTTGATCTTGAAGTTAGCCTTTTTGAGCTTCTCCAAGACCTGCCTCAAATGACCCTGATGCTCCTGGAGGGTCTTGCTGAAAACTAAGATAAACTACTACAAACTTGTCTAACCACGGCCTAAACAGATCGTTCATACATCGCTGAAACGTCGCTGGGGCGTTAGTTAGTCCAAAGGGCATCACTATAAACTCATAGTGCCCATATCTAGTCCGGAATGCAGTCTTGTACTGGTCATCAGGATGGACCTCTATCTAATGGTATCCGGACTTCAAGTCTATCTTAGAGAAATACTTGCAACCCTGCACCCGATCTAAGAGATCGTCTATCCTGGGCAGTGGCTCAGCATTCTTTACTGTAATCGCATTCAAACCCCTGTAGTCTATACACATACGAAGCTCTCCTTCCTTCTTGGGGACAAACAAAACAGGTGCTCCAAAAGGAGACGAACTGGGCCTGATCCAACCTTTCTCGAGGAGTTCGTCTAACTGCTTGCGTAACTCCTCTAACTCTCTAGGGGACATCCTGTAGACTGCTCCCTTAGGAGTTCTACTGCCAGGCTCTATCTCTATCCTGTGTTGGATGGATCGCGGCACTACTCCTGTCGAAGACTCAGTCAAATCTTTGAACTCTTCCAGCAGCTTGGCAATGGCTGGATCTGTGGAAGTCACCTCTTCCTTAGCCTCAGTGACAGGTCTAACATACACTACAAAGACCTCCTCCTCTAACTTCTCCTTTTTCACTAGTTGCGCGAACGCGGGAGCACTCAGACAGTAGTGTGCCAGAGTGTTATCTGCACCTGACACATGAAACAGGCGGGCAGTCTTAACCTCGCCTGGCGGACTAGGGAGCCTACACTCATGCTCTCTTAAGTGAAGTGTGGCCCCTGCTGCCTCTCCCCAATCCATTCCCAATACTATATCGAAAGGAAGGTCATCCTGTACGAGGAGAGTCAGGGAATGGAGAACTTTCTCCACCTTCCCATCCTTCTCTAGGCGATAGTACGCCTGGACTCCCTCTACATAGTCCTCAACACGCATTGTGCGGTTGTCTGCGAGGACACTTACTATAGGGTCTGCTAACTTTTGGACTTTCAATCCTAGCCTCAACTACGGGTTGCCCCTGAGTCTATGAGGGCCCCTACTCTGCTTCTAAATACTTCTACATCTACCAAGATCAGTTGTCCTTTACTCTCCTTCTTCATTTTGGCCTAGGCTGGCATCCTCTCTTTCAACTCTTCTGCCACACTTGTGAGGGACGTGCCTAGAGAGATGCTAACACAAGCAGTCTCTGGACAACTAGCTAGGCACGGGCCTGCAACCTCTGCCATAGGCTCATATGGTTTGGGAGTTTCCTGTGTGCGCGCGCTCACTTCCCCACATGGCCTTGAAGTAGGGGCAGTTGCGACCCCTACTGGCGGCTGCCTTTTGACTGCTGGGCAGCCCAACGGGCCTGTCTATACTTAGGACAAAATTTAATAACGTGGGCCGGGTCACCACAAAACACGCACTGACCCAAGTCCAAGCGTTCCTGCCATGTACGCTGGTCCAAGCCCAAATCCTCCCAGGGCCTGCCCTGTGGCAAGCCTGGGTGCCATCCTCCTTGAGGTGCCCTTCCACCTCGTCGCTGTGGGGACCGACAAGAACCTTGACGATTTGGCGGGGGACCTTGACCCCTACCTCCCACTTGGCGGTTCCCTTGTCCGCCAACCCCCTGTGCGCCCAGTCCTCGGCCTGGCCCCTTTGGCCCTGGCCTCCTCCTCTACTTTGCAGCCTCCCTCCAGCCGCGACGGCGGCATAGGACCTCCCCTGTCCCACGCTGCTGTCCTCTTCCTCAAGGCCCCATTCGATCTGACTATACGGGACCTCATCTGTACCACCTTCCTCTAAGGTAAGGATCATATGGTCCTTGGCCCTCACTTGGCCTGAGATGGTACGGCCCTTCCACTTCTTCCCCTTGTCTAAGTCCTTATGCCAGAAAGTGGTAACTGGCATGGGCTTAGCCTCAAACAGCACCACCTCTCTACTGAGCGCATCGTACGTCATGGTGGGCTGTTGGGATTTGTCAAAGAAGTGCCCACGCAGGGGCTCGGGCATGGCACGATAAAATAACTGGACCAATTGGGTCTCAGTGACCCCATGGTCTGGGACGGCTACCAAGTCGTCCATGACGCCCTTGAGTGCCTTGGCACTCCTCCACTATCGTGAGTGGATGGTTTGGAGCTTGTCAGAGGCTCTAACGCCTCTGCGAAGATCAGCGAATCGCTCCCTGAGGAGCTTGAAGAATTGAGGGAGAGGGGTAATCTTGGAATAGGCGACCATGTTGTTTTCACAACCGGCCGCGCACTCGAGAGATCTAGCAAAACTGGCCGCTTCGTCCTTGAGGGCTTGGAAGGCTACCAGGACCTGATCATCCTGTACGATGTGCTGTAAGAAAACGTAGTTGTTTACACTAGCCTCCCAGTTGTCGAAGTTCTTGTCGGATTTCCCACCATAGGCATCGGGAAACTTGAGTTTGACTGGCTCCTTGCGAGGTCTGGCCTTGCCCTGAACAGCGGTTGCTACTTTGGCGCCCTCAATGGCACCCTCACAGAACTTCCCCACGTTTTCTCTCAACCGCCTGACTTCCCCTCCAACGTGGGTGACCATTTCGCGCGCGAATTCTCTAAATCCGGACCGCATGGCACTCAACGCTACCTCTTGGCTCCTGTTGGCCTGGCGCTCCTCCATCCATGTTGCGCTCAGCACCTCCAGGCACCCCAATACCTTATCCCATTTGGCCTTGTCGTCTGCCTGGGCCTCCACTTCCTGCCTACAATCCTTCATCTTCGCCACCTCTGCGGTCAATCTGTTAACTTCATCCCTCCGTTTCTTCTCCCTCTTCATTCTCAACTTCCACTCCACCTTTTTCTCCTCCTCTCTTTCTTGTCTTTCCAGGGGGTCATCCATTGCTGCGAGCTCCTTGGCTAACGCATCCCTTTCGTCCTGGGGCACATAGAACTCCGCCTCCTCATCTTCCCCCAACGATAAATTAGCTATCCACTTGCTAATCTTCTTCTCCAACCCTGCGTCTTCGTCCTTCTTCGTGCCACTACTCCCCTCTCTACTCTCAATACGCATCCTCTGTTTTGCTTCTTCTGCAACTGCTTCCTCTTCGGCAGCCTTTCTCCTCTCTTCCTCCTCCTGCTGAACTCTCTTCATCTGCTCCTCCAGTTTCTTCATCTTTGTTGCCTGCTCGTTTGCGATCGTCTTTAACTTCGCCTATTTTAGGAGCTCCTTCCTCTCCTTGTTCTCTCTCACTAAGGTGGCCATCTGTTCTTGCTGCTCAGGGGTGTAGGGGCTAGTACTCTTCCCACTACGAAGGTCAACCATGGTGACAAGTGCACAACCGGTTTGACGGTTCCAAACCTCACCACGTAGACTCTAACCCCTGACTGACAGACCTGCTGACTCAATCTAAGACTCACAGAATCCGGACAGGGATCCTGCCAACTAGAGTCTCTAGCCTGGACCTAACTATGGCTGTCACTACTAGACCTGTTGCTGATCAGGAGGCATTTAAGGAGATCCCCAGTAACTCCTCACGAATTATTTAACGTCGCAGACAGGACGACGTGATCAGCAGGTCTCTCAACACTTAGACGGCCTGTTGTGCAGCCCACAGCTCGGATTTTGGGCTTACCGTGCCACACCGAGCAGCCCGCCGGTCAGTACCGGTCCTTGGGAGGGTTCGTGTCCTCCGGGACAGTCGAGTCGTCAGACACAGCTTTTAGCCCTACTCAGCCCGTGTGGGTTTGGTCAACAAGGCCCTATCGTTCATCCACATAGTACTATCACCAAGGACAGAAGAGAGTCGATGCAGAAAGAAGAGACAGACTTACTGGACTCAGCAAGTACCACAGGGTGTGTGCACATCCATAGGGCGAGGGATAGGCTGAAGGCTTGGCGAGATTTTACCGGCTCCAACTTGGTCAAAGTCTTGGTCAACGCCTTGGTCAACGCTGCGGTCAACGCTGCGGTCAACGCCGGTCAACGCCAGTCAACACCTTCGGTCAACTCTCCCGGTCAACCCTTCGGTCAGCTATGGCTGCCGGCTTCTCTTTCCCTCACCAACCTCCCTCTTTGCTTCACCTTCCTCGCCTCCTTTCACCCTGCTGTCTTTTTTTTTTTTTTTTTTTTTTTTCGGCTCTCTCTTCACCTCTCGGCTATGGCTTCTCTCACTCTTCTCGGTCTCTCCCCCTCTGTCCTCTCTCACCCTCCTTCGTTACTCCGTGGTGACGCTTCGCGGCTTCGCGGCTATGGCCGCTATCTCCTTCTTCGTGGGACTGCACGGCACACTTCACAGGTACGTAACAGCCAAACTTGTATCGCTCATCTCTCTCTCTCTCTCTCTCTCTCTCTCTCTCTCTCTCTCTCTCTCTCTCT
>BFEA01000520.1:233153-244342 GCA_003427395.1 Chara braunii | reverse complement strand
TCTTCTTCGTCGTGGTGTTCTCTGCAGGTGCGCGGCAGCTTCTCCAACCTTCGGGTCTGCTATGGCGGACTACAGCTCTCGGCAGCCACCTCTGCTATGGCACATCAGGCCCTGCACACGACGGCGTGCATGGAATAGCGGGTACCAGCTCCGATACCAATGCAATCAGACTCGTTCTCATTCACACTTTTCATGCATGTGAACAGTAGCGCAGCACACTGGCGACATGCGCCCACTCAAAACTCAGAGATATAGCATCCAGATACGAGTTCACTTTCAACTGGATATGGCGACTCAGCGCCCAAACAACTCACTGTTCACATACACCGGATAACCCTGGATATCCCACACGTGTCACTCTGAACACTCGCACATACACACACACACTTACACTAAACTACAGCTATGGCAGCTATGGCTGCCCCTACCCTATCGCTATGCTACGCTCCTCCTCTCTCGCCCACTTCAGCTCCGGGCTCTCTGCAGACCTCCTTGCACAAGTCGCTGTGGCAGTGCTTCCGCATGGCTCACTCAGGAATGAATGAAAGGCTGGGCACTGCCTCTTGATTTATACTTCTGAAACTCGTTGGTCTGCCCTCTTCCATCGGCCCATGGTGCTCACAGTCCCTTGTGGACTTGCTGGACCGGACTGGGCCTGACTGGATCTTACCGCTGACTGAGTGGGGACTCACTGCTAACCTACCGAGATCGTACTGCAATTGCACTGCAGTTTAGTCCACCACTTGACTCACCACTTGCCCACTTGCCCACTTGCTGACCTTCTAGAAGGACTACAGCTAAGACTTCTGGAACTCGCTAAGACTTCTATCCTACAGATCTACAGATCGAACCCCTCTGCTACCTACGGACCTATGACAGCCTATCAACTGTTTGCGAAACACACAGGTCACAGGTTGAACTCTCGGGGTCTACACAGATACTGTACACAGGTAGGGCAAGGTCTAGGGATCGAACCCTGGGATCTGCGTCTGCTACTGCAAAGAGGTGAAATACGTTTCAGCAGGCTCGGCGTAGTGGTCCCATAACGGGATACAGGCGGACACATCCCTCCTTTCAAAGGAGATCATCGAACTACCCCTCATGGGTACCCGTGCCCGATGGCAAGGAGGGGGCTTATGACCTTCCGCGGGGGGTGATCAGCTCCCTACCAAAGCGGCCCGCGGGCTGCCCCTCTTTTGGGGTCCGACGAGACAGCTTCCAAGTCGCACCATCAGCAAATCGAAAAATGAACAGCCATCCAGTCTAGGCCACCCGCTTTCGATCATAATTCAAACTCAGATGACGCGACTAGCCAGAGGGCTGCAATTCGAGAAGGCCTAGTACAAAAGGAAAGGAGGGGAGGCAAGAATCCTAGCACCGCTACAGCTATGGGCTGTCTGATTTTATACCCAAAGGCAGCGGTTCAATTCCAATCATAGACAAAGAAAGAAACAAAAAGAAAGGGGAAATTAAAGCCTTCGTTTTCCGATCTTCCCCCTTTTTTTTTTCATTTTTTCTTTTCTTCCCTCCCTTTCTGTACCTATCCCATAATCTTGACAACGGGGCTCACACGCAGCTAAAAGGAGCTGAAAGGACTGCACCGTTTGTGTCGCTGAAAGGACTGCACCCCGGCGGACAGCACGACCACAGGCAGACTGTATTTCGCGGCAATGTCAACTGGGCCCGGCCCTGCAGCGGGGTGCAACCCAGATGATCAGGTATTGCCGCGGTAATTCCAAAACAGGGAGCCCAGTATAACATCGTAAAGGCTCTTCAGCAGGGAACCTGGTATTACATTGCGGGGGGCTGGGACACCACACCCTCTGACAGCAAGCCCGTTGTTCATCTCCCGCGCTGGTTGCTTTGCGCGCGCCCGTTGTTCTTCACGCGCGCTTGCTGTTATATGTGCGCGCTATCACTAACTGCGCGCCTGTCGTGCTGCCTGCGCTCACGCGTGCCGTAGAGTTGCTTGCGCAACCGAATGTTGTGCGTCCATTGTTACACGCCCCCGTTATTGAAGATTGTGTGCACGTGCATTGAAGTCCCCAGGCCGCCATCGTTGAATCGCCGAAGAAGACCACCGCCACGTGTTTGGAGATCACTAAGGAGACGATGACGAGAGAGAGAGAGAGAGAGAGAGAGAGAGAGAGAGAGAGAGAGAGAGAGAGAGAGAGAGAGAGAGAGAGGGAAATAGGAAGTAGGAAGTAGGAAGTAGGAAGTAGGAGGCGCATGTGAAGAAGAAGAGGCAGCCATAGCCGCCGAGCTTGGAGTCAAGGAAGAAGACGATCAAGCGGAAGTGACGAAGGAGAAGACGAGAGAGAAGGAAGGAGAAAGGAGAGACGAAGGAGAGAGAGAAGGAAGCCATAGTCGGGGTTGGTGAGGAAGAAGACGAGGGGAGAGAGAAGAAGCTTGATGAGGAAGGAGGTCAGCAGCCATAGCCAGGGTGTCAAGCCTTGACCACGAGGGTTGACCAAGGACGTTGACAGGCGTTGACCTGTGTTGACCGGCATTGACCAAGAGTGTTGACCAAGACCGTTGACCATAGCGTTGACCAAGCTGGAGCGCGATATAATCTCTCCAAGCCTTGGCCTATCCCCTTGCCTTATGGATGTGCAGACAACCTTGGTACTTGCTTAAGCGTCTGTCTGTCTCTTCTTTCTGCATCGAGTCACTTCTGTCCAGGTGATAGGATTCTGTGTATGAGGTCATAGAGTTGTGGTGACCAAACCTTCGCGGGACTTAGTAGGGCTACAGCTATGTCTGACGACTGACAACCTGGCGACAGGACCCCCAAGGATTGGTGTTTATTAAACTCAGAGCATCGCTTTCACTGAATAACCTCAGAACCCTGTTGCGCTACCCTCAGAGGGGTAGCGCCTCAACCCCACACACACCGAACAGCTAAAAGTAGCACCAGAACCCCAGGTAACACCCAGCGCCACCCTGACATCCAACTCAGTGGCCTGTGCCAAGATGAAACTGGCTCCCAGAGCCAATCGCCACTCAGATGATGAGGAAGAAGCTCAGCACCAACGGTCTTTGATGAAGATGAAGTCCAGACGATGATAATCTCTGAGAAGATGCAGCTATGGCTGCATCGCCACTGGGACCCTATTCCTGAGGAGGGTCAGCAGTGCACCGCGTGCTCCAACGCATCAGACCCTTGATAGCCCAGGCCGCTTTGACTCGCAGAGAGTCAGAGCGGACAGCGTTGACCCCAGTCTGGTCAGCGCTCCGAGGGTCCGACTATGTCCGCCGTCTCCCACGCATGGATCAGTCACCACGACCTGATGCCGCGTGCGCAACAACTTCCACCACGAAGTGTAAACTGCCAAAAGCCCTGGACCGATTCTCTCAACCTATCTATACTCTACCCTAGCCAAGACTCGACCTAGACCGGACTGACTGACCGACCAGTACCGTTTTTGTTTCGGCCCTTAGGAGCTCTCCCTACCCGGCTATAGGGTATAGGACCGTCTATCAGCGTAGGCCCATTGGGCCTATCTGTCCTAGGGGTAGCCCGGGTCTGCTATTCGCAGTTAGGGTAGCTGTAGGAAATTCGAGTTAGTACTGGGCCCATGTTTCCTATATTTACAAATATGTCCCTCACAGATTTTCCTTACAGGTAGGTCTCTCAGTTAGCCCTCAACCAAACAAAATTACGAATCTGTCCCTACCTATGGTACAGCCTCGTCAGAGAGAGGCTACAGGCAACCTGGAACCAGCAACTCATTGCAGACCTACCCTCCCCCGGAGCAAGGACCTCCGAGCTAGGGGCGTAGGCGTGCAGAGCGCTGAGGGATAATCCCTTTCTGCGCAGCCTCATATTTGAGGACAGCAGACTTTGCTGTTTTCAGAAGTTCCTTGCGAGCGAACCAGCGATCCTCATTATGGGGCTGGTAAAGAAACTTCACAAGGTACTCCTTATCCGGGTCTGTCCCATACTCATCCTCAATTGATTCCACCTTATGAGGAGGCCTGTCTAACTCGAATTTCCTTACAGGTAGGTCTCTCGGTTAGCCCTCAGCCAAACAAAATTATGAATCTGTCCCTACCTATGGTAGAGCCTCGTCAGAGAGAGGCTACAGGCAACCAGGAACCAGCAAGTCATTGCAGACCTACCCTCCCCCGGAGCGAGGACCTCCGAGCTAGGGGCGTAGGCGTGCAGAGCGCCGAGGGAATCATGTTCATAACGAAACTTTTTTTTTTCATTTTTCTGATTAAACCACCAGTACCTCCGCCAGTCTTTAGAAATTATGATGTCTTGGCCAGTACCCGAACTTTTCGGGGTGGGACACAGGGTCGGCAATGTCCCACAAATCTGAATTTTATAGTGACGGAAAAAGGGAAAAAAAAACGCTTTCTCTACTGTGTCCAGATTACAGTAGTCAAAAGGGCAGTGGACGCATAGCGGAAAAAGGGGAAAAAAAACTTTTCGGGGTGGGACACACTAGTCAAAAGGGCGGTGGACGCATAGCTCAGCATAGGGTAGCAAGAGAGAAGACACTCACNNNAGAGAGAGAGAGAGAGAGAGAGAGAGAGAGAGAGAGAGAGAGAGAGAGAGAGAGAGAGAGAGAGAGAGTTCATCCTTGTTTGTTGTTTTCTGGCGGCCATAGCCACCCAGCTTGTGCATACAAACTTGTTGTATAAGACTTTGATTGCTGAGCAACTGTTGCATACTGTAAAGGTGCAGACCAGAACAAGAACCGACCTCTCTAACAAAGTACAAGATAGCGCAGTGGAAAACTTAGATACCAATGATCCGAACAATCAATATTGCAATGCAGCCCCGAACATACATCATCATCATCACTCCATGGTGTGAAGGGGCCTGGCGCTCACACAGGAAGAATGCACCAGCCCCAACCATACACAGACGAAGAAGAGGGGAAGATGGGAATGTCCTCAACACCAAGTCTTCGGCACAGGCCCAAATAGTCCCTCGTCAAAATTTCTGAATCCCAATGTCGAGTCTGGATCCAATGTCATCAAGTCTCAAGTCACAACTCTCTCTCTCTGTCGTAGTCCACTGATACTGAGAAGTCAGGGAGTGAGAGGGTGAAGAAGAGATGGTGGACTTAGAAGAGGAAGAAGAACTCTCTCTCTCTCTCTCTTAGTCCGGTACTAACCTGTGAAGTTGGCGCCTTGATGCAGGTACCTCGAAGATGTAGCTGGAGCTATGGCGCCACAGGTAAGTCTCACTGGCCTCTGCCAGCCATCTCTCCTCAACACTACTACTAGCACCTACTAGCGCCCAGCGCTGAAGACTACCGCTATGGCTACAAGCGCCCAGCGCTGAAGACTACTGCTAGCGCTAAGCTACTCCTGCAGCGCTCCTCCTGAGTGCTGCGGCCGAATCCTGAAGACTACTGGTACGTTCTGTCCAACTACCTACCTGTGAAGTGCATGGGAACTCCCTATGTACTTCTCGGCCTGCCTCCCGACTGCAGGGCGAGGCAGTCCAGGAGGCTGCTCTTGCCAATGCCGAAGGGAGTCAGGGGCTGCCGCTGCAGCTCCTGCTTGAGGCTGTCATGGGAACAGGCCAGAAATAGCCTGTTCCCGAAACCCTGGTTTTGTGCCTGAGTGTTAGGGTAGGTCGATCTTATGAGGGCCCGAAAGTGGCCCTCCGTTTCAGGCTGAAAAGCCCTGTTTTAGGCTGAAACGACATAGGGCCTGCAGGCCCTCGTTTTCAGTCTTTCAGGCTGAAACGACACGGGGCCTGTAAGCCCTTATTTCTAGGCTTTTAGGCTGGGAATGCGGGAGTGGCTACGCAGTATGCCACAGCAACTTTGAGCTCTCAAGTGAAAGTGTTTTGGATGTCCATCTTTCATGTGCTGCAGTGGTCCTTGTTGTGGCATGAGATGTTGGTTTGACGACTGGGCTGATTGCAATGCATCCACTGTTCAGGAAACTGTCCTTTGTATCACACCATGTATACACACATTACACAGTATTATAAACATGAACATGTAGATTGCTGCACGGCTATTGATGCACACTGCCTTCACATGATTTACATAGATCACAGTGAAAAAAAGAAAAGAAATGGTGATTGTGACGTATTCATCACAATTACATTCTGGATCTCCCTTGACGAGTAGCCTCTCTTGCTAACTCATGGGGTCCAGGTCTCGTATTTTCCTCTGCTTGTCGATGACACTTTGATCCTGCTTCTTTTGCAGGAGGCAGCAGAGCTGCTACTGAGGATGATAGAGAGCTTGAATACAAATGAGAGGCAGAAGCTCTATTCCATTTTACCATGGTTGACAGCTTACTTCCGATCTAGCCAGGCTGGATATAATTCATATATTGCTGCTGAATTGATTCACAAATCTTTCCGGTTAAGGGCAAATGATGGGGCAACTGAAACGAGCTGCGAGTTCAAACCTCCATCGCGGCACACTGATGAGGAGGGAGGAATGAGGCACTACTCAGGGAATTTCCTTGTACATTGTTCATCTGCGGCAGAGAAGGGCAGCGAGCGGAGTGCTCTGCTTCAAAACGTTATTGTGGACTCGTCAGAAGGGGAGTGGTGTCAGCTCAGCCAATTACTCAGATATTTGTTTTCATCTGACAGCAGCTTAAGGCAGTGGGCATCAGGGGAAGTCTTACAATTCTGCAGAGGCCCTAAACACCACAGTGAGAGACAAGCAGCAGAAACTTATTGCAACACTGTTGTCCGGGAAGAAAATATATGTATGATGCAGGCTATGGCGCCCTGGTTACATTGCTGTCTGCCTTGTACTCACAATGCTCCATGCAAAGAGAAATGGCAGTGGCAGGGAAGGTCCGTCGGACCTCCAGGACATAGACAAAAGAATGAAGGTCCTATTGCCAGTGATCCGTTCTGCCCATTCCTTTTCTTCAAAAGGCAGATGACAGATCATGCTGAAGCAGCAAGTGTTAGGTCACAACATGACGAAGGAGCACACTGTTCCAGTTCTTCTGATGGGATGGGTGAGGGACAATACCATAGCAGAGAGCTGATCAGGGAGAGCAGCGAACAGCTTTGGGGTTGGATGGAATTGCCACAGTTTCAGGAAAAGGATATTGTGGACATGATATCGATTATTCAATCAGGGACAATAGAAAAGAAGATTAAACATTCAGCAATCAAACAAATCATCCGGATGTCAAAAGACAAAAGGCTTGCACGGTACCTGGCAGCAGATGCAACGTCGTTGTCATGCTTACTTCATGAAATCAATGCTTTGATCCATATGCCCCGTACAAGACAAGATATGGTAAAGGTACCCATTCAGAAACAGGAGAATGTGATGAGTGAAGAGGAGGGCTGCTGGCACTGCGAAGGGCTTGTTTGCTATGATGAAGACCAGCTCAAGATTAGGCGAACAAATGCAGACATAGGACAGTGCAGGATTCCTGAGGAGGGAATGGATGAATCCTCTTCCTTGCCAGCGGGGGTGAGAGGTGTTTTTTCAGCAACTGGCACTGAGCACAGACAAGGTGTTCCGGAGGATTTGGTTGAGGACCTGCAGTCCGAAGATGATGCAGGACTTCTGCTGCTGCACGCATGTCTCCAGCTTGTCTCATGGCTAGCAGCAAGCCCTCTGGGCTTTACCGTGACAGGGACTGGTGGAGTTGTCCTAGCAACCGAGAATCATTTATGCAGATGGCTGTGGGAACGTCCTTGGCAACGTGTTGTACCCTTGCTTCCGTTGATATTTCATCCTAAGGCTGCCATTCGGCAGGCAATGAGTATCTTCCTTGCAGCTGTGCTCTTCGACTGCAACATTCTTATCAGGCACCTCAGAAAGGTAAGTGGAATGTTGATGACACCTCAATGTAACATAGTTCCTCAACATGACCTGCAATAGCTCCCTGGTTAGGTTGCTTGTAAACTGTGCTGTCCCGGGCGGTCTGAGTCTGAGGTTATCCCGGGCGGTCTGAGTCTGAGTCTGAGGGCCTACGGGCCTGCCAAACAAGCAAGTACCCTTGCGGGTCACACACACACTCATGCCGACAAGCACTCAAACAGGCACACAAGTCCACAAGCACGCACACATACAGACTTAGAAAACACAGCAGAATGCGGGAATCTTGGCAAGGCATCCATTACATCGGCAGAACTTCAGAAATCAGCGCTGTTCTCAGTCTGTGGTATGGCGGGTCATTACACTACTGCGAGGATCTGAGTCCTCGGCAGGCCTAAGGGGCCCCGGTTGCAGTGGTGCCCGCCCTAAGTGAAGGCGGGCCTAATTTATCAAAAGAGGCCTTTGACTGTCAATTTCATATTTGGGGTCCAGGCAGTTGCGACGCGCCAGTTGGTTGAAAGAAACAGAGGCCGAGCAACAAAGACATTTCCACGGCCTACCGGGCCTTTCCAGAAAATGCAGGCCCTGGGCGTGAATCGCAGCCTCATACACTGACAGTTGGGAGGCCCAACTGAACGAGGCCCAGTAGCTGCAGAACAAGGGCAGCATCCTGGGGCCTCCCGGAAGCTTCTGGGCCCAGGCCAGTGTAGCCAGGCTGTGCGAGCAGGCCAGCGCTTTCCATAAAGGAAAGAGCTCTTCCCTGGCAGCCTCATTCGGTCACTTGCTGGCTGGCGGCAGCGCTGCTGGAGCGAGAGCTCGCGGGCTGGCTGCTGGCATTGGGAGCAAGAGGCTGCGCACGTGCGGTCGTGTGGTGAAGCAGGGCGCTGCTGAGGGCAGCGCCATAGCCAGCCTTCATAGCGGGCTGGGCTTGGATGTACAGTGAGGCGCAGGGGTGGTCTTTGGGTGTAAGGGAGGAAGACGTGGGTGTAAAGTCAGGGAAGGGCGAAGGATGATGATGATGATGATGTGAGGGCACATACCTTGTATTGGCGATGGTCTGCATTTGGGTGACATCTTCAAGTACTTCGGGTTGCCGCTGATGTCAACAGTTGCATTGTCTATTAGTAGGCTGATCGCATCTGTGTAGGAGTAGGCTGGGCGCTGAGCGCCAAGTAGGAGTGTGAAGGGACTGAACTCTTGTGTTGTGTACAGAGAGAGAGAAGCTCTCCTTGACATTGGCTTTCAGTACTACGAACCTCCATTGGTGTATTATTGGTGCAATGCTGCTCTCTGGACACAGTGTGACTATCTGGCTTTCAATGTGATGGTGTAATCTGGATGTTGTCATCTCGCTGTTGCTTATTTTCCTTACAATTTGGTATCGGAGCTGGTTCATATTGCGCTTCATTGGTTCTCCGCAATAGCTGTTCGGTGCTTCGCATGAGGTGTGGGGCAGTGATAAGGCTTGGGCGTTGCACGAAGGGCGGCCCAGGGTCGTGTGGGCGTGCCAGGGAGCTATGTGGTGACATATGGGCTGTATGCTGGATGATGAGAGCTCGCTGATGTGACATATTAAGCCGAGGTGGAACTGCATTCTGCTGTTGGTTGTGCCGAAGCAAAGACCGGTCATCATAAATGCACATCAGGTTACCGGTGAGAAATCTGTGGTTGGGGGCAGCATTATGAGGTACGTTGCTCTCTTCCTTATCTACCCTCTTCGTTGCTTCTTACCATGAGGAAGTGAGTTCTGTCTTGAGAGTCCTCTCGATGTGAGGTGTCGCGAGCGCTCAACCTTGAGAGTCGACATTCTTCCTGGGCAGCAAGCTGGTGGGAGACGGGCGAAGCCTTTGAAGGGCCCTGGACGAAGCACTCGGGTCACGGTCACCATGCCAACCCGTTGGGACTAGTACACGCATGCGTTGCCGCAAGTCTTTGGTTCTGCCGCTTGCGCAATAGAGGTCATGCAGGGCATGCCAGCCCTTTGACAGACGCTTACCAAACCGTCTTTGAATATTTCTGGCGGCGACACAGTGTTGACTCTGGTTGTGATCGTCGTCGTGTCTGCGACGTTAAATAATTCCTTAGGAGTTTAGGGGATCTCCTTAAATGCCTCCTGATCAGCCAGATCAAACCGGGTGTAAGGCTCGTTGCATGCGAGGGTAAATAATGTGCAGGGGCTGGCAGGTTCGGCGTTGACTGGGGGCACAGGGGTGGGCCGGATTGCACACCTTCAGACACGCTGCTCAACCAGATGCTCAGGACGTTGACACAAAGCGACCACTCAAGAAGGACACAGGGGGAGGGGGGATTCCGGTAACTGTTCGCAGCAGCAAGCAACAAACAATCTGCCACCAAGCATACATCTCCAACAGGAGATATTATTTTTATCTTTGATTATTTAGTTGTTACAGACTTGACTAACAACTGACAAACAGTTGCAGACAGACTAGATCTTTGCTGCATAGCAATCTGTTCTAGGGTAATCTAAAAATAGATATGATATTTCCTGTAGGATCTGACATTAGTTATTACTACATCACCTCACTGTTTCTGTTCAGTCCGACCAAAATTAGTTGTGATTCGTAATCGGTTGTGTGTCAGGCTAAGGTAGGATTCAGTGTGGATACTAGTTTAGATCACACACACTGTAGCTCATGAGTGATGCAAGCACAAGTGAGGAGGAGTCGTTAGTGGACGACCGTAGGACTACTCGTGGGACTGCTCGAAGTCAACCTTTGACTTTCCTAGAGTTAGGTCCAGGAGACGAGAGGAGATTGCGGAGAGAGGCTAGAGAAAGAGCAGCGGCAAGGAGAGCGGGGGCAGTTGAGGATAGTGCCAGATGAGCTAAGGCATGAAGCCGAACTGCTCAGACAGGAAAACAGAGCTAGAAATCAGGGCGGTGGTGTCGTCCACGTCTGTGAGCATCTTCACGTCTACATTTAGCCATAGCATATCGAAGGGTTTCGAAAGACACCTCAGCAAACACGCGAAACACTCTCAACCAGAAGATAACGAGGTCCAAGATCCATAAAAACAAGTTCAGCCACGTCATCGTGCGAGTGAGAAAAACTCAAGAAATGATGAAGGATCTCCAATCGGGCAGTTGGGACTCGATCACGAGTGCGAGGGAACGTATGCATAGAGACAAGGAAGGAGGGAAGAAAGAACGAACGAAAGGAAGACGCAGACATGAGAGGGAAGGAAAGGAAAGGAAAGGGGTGGGAGAGGGGGAAGATATATATATAGTCGGTGAAACTCCGACGAAACAGTTTGTCACAGCCCCTCGTTTGTTGTCCTCTTCTCTCTCTCTGCCTACGGTTTTACCGGGCAGTTCTGTTTGTGACGATATATATCTATATATACATTTTGACGATATATATATATATATATATATATATATTGTCACATCACTAC
>BFEA01000520.1:204751-229751 GCA_003427395.1 Chara braunii | reverse complement strand
CTACAGTCTGTTGTAACACTTTACCCATAGCTAGAAAGGAGTATTGCAAGTTGAAATTCACAAATGCTTCTATCAAAGAAAAATTTAGGAACCTCCATCCCAATCTGGATTTACAAGAGGACAACCTCGCTCCTTTCCCTCTACGTTTAACCCACACCCCTTCAAATCCAAGTAATAGGAAATACTTAATGAACCACCTGACTGCGTCTCGCAGAGAAGAATGCGGTAGTTTAGTAAACATCTCCTTAACGTCGAAGTTGGCACAGAGGAGTTGATGTCCGTGTGTGACTTTTTTGTTAATCCTATCAAGAGAGGGTACTAGATCCTTGGTACAAGATAGGTTAAAGTGCAGGAAACTAGGAAGAGCTTTGACAAGTACATTCAGGCAGTCGGTCACCTTCTTGCATGCGGAAACAGTGGGTTGAGACGCCGTAGGACATATGGGTCTCCATTTGCAAACGTCCTTGTGCTTGGGTAATGCAGAACTCTTTCCTAGCGTCCCCCTGGAATTCCATGTTGCAATATCATCCAGGGAATCCTTAAGGTACGTGTCATGACAGATATGGAGCACGTCAGTTTCAGAATTGTCGGACTGCTTAAAGCCTGTTTTTCTTAAGAATAGAGTATCCATACCGGATTTATAAAAAACGGGACAGCAGAAGAGGGTGTCTCCGGGATTGTGGTCTACTGGTGACAGAACCAGCCCATCCATGAGCTGTTTGCCGAGAAGCAAGCTGTCTTCAGAGAACGGCAAGGCTTTGAGGAGAGGCAGAGATGGTTTAGTGGTTACATGAGTGGGTTTGACTAGGGAGGAGGAGGAGGAAGAAGAGGAATGAGCGTTAGGGAAGCGAGGAGTTATAAAACAGGAGGAGAGGAGAGAGTCAGGAATGGAGAAGGCCCAATCCGGAGTTTTTAGAGGGAGATCCTTGAGAGTTTGGAGAATCTGAAGACGCAGGGAACGGCAACTGTAGGAGTGGGGGGGAGGGGGATATTTCTAGAATTCTTCATCCAAGAAGGTAACCAATCAGAATTCATAGATCTAAACATAACATGCTCGAAGGCTCCAGAGGGATGGGATGCGAACGCACAAAGAGCAGGCATAGGAGAACTGTCGAAGGGTAGTACATCAGACTGAAGAAAGCTACAAAATCTGATTCTGATATCCGTGCAGACACATTGAACATTCTCCAGGCGAGAGAAGGAACGAAAGTTATGCAATGATTCAAACACACTTCGATGCTTGGTCCAAACCACGCGCATTCTTCTTGCCATCATATCTGATAGTGGGGTAGGGAGGGGGGATAGCCGAATAAGGCGAGCACACACTGCCCGAACCATAGCTTTAACCACACAGTCCGAATACTTGATGCGAAAAATCAAACGTTTACGAGGACAAAAAACAAACTTTCGGCGAATCACACCAGAGATAATCAACCTCTGAGAATGCCTATTAGAAAAACATCTAATCGCATTATACGCAACAATCTAATTGTCCAACGTCCAAGTGTACAGAAGTTTCCGGTCGGGCGGATGACTTAGTAGTCGACCTAGAGGGGCTTTGAGGGATTCAGCGCGAGAGCAAAAATGAATAATGTTCTCAACATGGACGACACTACCCTGCTCAAACCACGATCTGCAGTGTTTATGTTGATCTCTCCCATGGCTGCTACACAAAATCGATGAACCAAACATCCGCTTGATAACCTTCCATGAGTCAGATAATACAGATCCTTCTTTGCAAACTACAGTAACGGAGGACACACTCATCCGAACACATTCATTGAGAATCTGCAGTAAAGAAATCGACGATGTTCGGATGGAGGAAATGAACCGAGCCAACATACCATTCCTTTTTGGTTCATACTCAGGAGAGGGTTTTTGAGAGTGGATAGTATCCAGCCTTTTCCTTGCCCTGTTCCTCCTCTCCCTCTTACCTGGTCTACGTTTTTTATTTCTTCGTTTAGTACTAGAAGGCCTGCAATTGAGATAAGGGGACGCATAGCTAATAATACGTTTCTCGGCATGTAACAAATCATCTACAGCAAACACCGCAAGAGGGAGAGCTACATAATGGTGAGCACCAATTCTGCGTAACCAAGTATACAGTTTATGGTTACGTACTTCAGATGAATGCAATGTCGTCAAGCGATTAACATGCTCCGTCCACCTTACCTTCAGCGATCTAGTGGTGCAACCTACGTAACAATGCTTAAGGAAAGGAGAGACTAAACAGTAGACCACCAGACGAGGGGAAGTACAGAAATCGTAAGAGGAGAAGAGCAAGTGACCGAGATACTCGGAGAATTTAGAACACCAGGGCAGTTGTCGTCTAACAATCAGCGCAATCACAAGCAATCGATAGAGGTAATCAATGTCCGGGTTGGTCAGTCCACCTTTGCCCACCCGGAGAGGCAGACATAATCTTACTAGGCTCCAGAGGACCCGATCGCTTGGGCAGCCCCCCTATGACTCCCTGATAGGCTCCTCATCTTCGACGTCGACTTGTGTTCTATCCAGATCGGGTGCGAGATCTTCTTCTTCGTGCGTGTCATCAGCATCGGAGTCCAGAGCTGGACGAGAATCCTTGTTTCCGTGGGCAGGCCTTCGAAAGTCAAAAGCCAGCGACGCACGAAGCTCAGCAATCTCGTTGATGGCTTGTTCACAGATTACAAAGGTATTAGTGACGCTGTCGCCGGTAGGGCCTTCATTCTCACCTATGTTTGGCATGCCCCCTCCAGGTGGTTTGGTAGTAACTAGTGGTCCGGTTCATAGAGTCTCAACCGTACCATCCACGACAGTGGTCACTACAGTCCCACTGTCAAGTCAGGCCCAGGTTAGTGAGCAGCAACCTGTTTCGGTGGCCATGCAGCCACTGCAGCAGGCCCCTGGGCCCATGCAGCCTATGCAGTGGATGCCCAAGATACCCTTGCTGAGTCCTAAGTCCTTCTCCGACGACAGGAAGAAGGATGAGGACATGGATACCTGGGTAAGGACGATGCCTACCTATGTGAGGCACAAACTTACCAGGGCAGAGCAAGAAGTTGTTGTGGCTGCCTCCTTTCTAAAGGGGTCAGCAGCCCGCTGGTTGAATGGCCTAGTGCAGCAGCAGGGCTACGGTCAGAACTTTGATGCTTGGGCCTAGGCCCAGACATTGGAAGAGTTCGTACGGTCCGTGTACAACAGGTGGCATGACCCGCAAGGGGCTCAAAAGGCCACCGACGCAATCAACAGTCTTTGTGCTAGACGGTACAAGAATGTTAGAGAGTTGACGGACATCGTAGAACGTCTGCTCGTGGTACCTGGTGTGCGCTATGACCAGCAGGTACTCCTTACGGATCACCTTAGATGTTTGCCTTCATAGGTCGGGACAAAGCTGGTAGACGAGGCCTGTGTCGAGCAGCACAACTTCGCCTCTTTCAACAAGAAGGCCTTAGATATAGAGGCAAAATTGGGATCCACGCATCAGAGTCAGGGAGATGATAGGAAGAAGAGACTACCCCAAGACTGAAAGAAGAACGGTCAACTAATGTTCGTCGACCACGATGGTCAGGCGACAGAAATTGACGACTTCCTAGACCTTGGGGAGGAGACAGAGCATGATGGGGCTAGTGAGACTTCGGATGGGGGAGTCGTAGCACCCATCAAGGAAAAGGCTAGGGGGACCGGGAAGAAGAAGGTAGTACGGTCCACGGGTCAGGGCGACCAAGGAACACCCGCCTGGGTAAAGCTTGGTTTAGAGTACGAGGTCTGGAGGGACCGAGTTGCTAGGGGCACGTGCATGAACTGTAGCAACTTTGGCCACACGTCTCGAACGTGTCAAGAAAGTCCTGACGAGGGTAGCCTCACCAATGGTGGTGGGACTATCTTCGAACTCTGGCAGTGCTTCTGCGAGCACTTCGCAGGGAAACATATCGGACCAGTAGGAGTTTTAGCCGCTCTTACTCACACTGAAGTGGTAACGTTGGCTTCCTCACTTCAGGCGGTGGCCAAGGCTAGTGACCCACGTATCGCCCCGCAGACACATTCAGACCCACCGACGCTCTGTTCGAGAGATGTGTCTGAGGCCCTAGAAGAGTTAGAGACTGAGTGGWCAGGGAAGGACCCCAGGGACTCTTGGGCGATGATCAGTAGAGGTCCAAAGGGTGAACATTTCGTGGTAGAGGTTGATGTAGGTGGTCGCAAGGTTGGCGCCTTCACAGACATAGGCTCTACACGGAACTTCATCAGTCGTGCTTGTGTGGATAGACTGCACTTAGGGGACCAAGTGCAGCGGCTTAGCAGAACTGTAGCTTCTATGCTGGCCAACAAGCACCAAATGTTGGTAAAAGACTACGTCAAGGACGTAGTGTGTACCTTCTCCTATGGAGGAGGGGACGTGAGCCATAAAATCTCCTTCATGGTTAGCGACGAACTGCCCTTTGATATGCTCTTAGGCATGTACTACCTCGAGGTCGCGCAACCTCAGTTTGACGGGGATAGAAAGGTGTTGATCCACAAATTGCCCAATGGTAGAACTGTTAGATTGCAGAAGTACAAAGCCAGCAGTCTTATAGAAAACTACGGGCGCATGTGTGAATCATGTTTTTATAACTATTATAAGCAGAATAGCGAGGAGGGCATGTACTTAGTATTTGTCTCTGAAAAAGGGGAGGCCGTAAAAACACCCCCAGAGATAGAATTAGTCGTCGCACAATATTCAGACCTTTTTGAGGAGCCCACAGGCGTGGTAGAAAGGGAGGTTGTCCATTCGATAGAGGTTGTCCCAGGTAGTAAGGTACCTAGAGGACGAATCTATCGGATGTCTCCTACAGAGTTAGATGAGCTTCGCCGCCAACTCAAGGAGCTCACAGAGAAGGGATGGATTCGGCCTAGTACCTCCCCTTACGGCACTCCAGTCCTATTCGTACCGAAGAAGGGAGGTACCTTGAGGATGTGCATTGATTATAGGGTCCTCAATGCCATCACCGTTAAGAACGAGGAGCCCCTACCCCGCATCAACGACCTCTTGGATAGAGTGCAGGGATGCCCGTACTTCACCAAGATAGATCTGAAGTCCGGATACCATCAAATTGCCATTAGGCCTGAGGACCAGCACAAAACCGCATTTCAGACCAGGTACGGTCTGTACGAGTTTGTGGTGATGCCCTTTGGACTATGCAATGCACCTGGTACGTTCCAGCACGCGATGAACAAGATTTTTCATGACTACTTAGACAAGTTTATCGTCGTGTACCTCGACGATATTCTCATCTTTAGTAGGACTGTAGAGGAGCACGCTGAGCACTTGAAAACAGTGTTAGGTCTCCTAAGACAGCACCAGCACAATGTTAACTTGGAGAAATGCGAATTTGGTCGCGCCAAGATCTTGTACCTGGGTCATGAAATTTCAGCAGATGGACCGAGGCCGGATGATGCTAAGGTGGCCAGCATACGTGACTGGCCCAGACCTCAGACTGTGACTGAGGTAAGATCGTTTTTGGGGATGACAGGCTACTATCGTCCGTTTGTGAAAAACTATAGTACTATAGCTTCCCCATTAACTGATCTAACTCGACTTGACACCCCTTGGGAGTGGACTGAAGAGTGTGAGGCGGCCTTCAGGAAATTGAAGTATGCCCTGACACGCTACGAAGTTCTTAAACTTCCTGATCCGGATAAGCCATTTGTCGTGACCACGGATGCCAACCAATATGGCATAGGCGCGGTCCTTGCGCAAAAGGAGGGGCCCAAGTTGAGACCTATCGAGTATATGAGCAAAAAGATGCCATCTCAAAAACTAGCTAAGTCCATTTATGAGTGTGAGCTCTATGCCCTGTATAGAGCGCTGGTACATTGGAGACACTATCTCCTTGGCAGATTCTTCTATGTGAGATCTGACCATGAGACCTTGCTTTGGATTAAGACGCAGCCAGTACTCTCTGACGCACTCAAGCGATGGATTCAAGTGATTAGACATGTATGACTATCAACTTGATCCAATCAAGGGAGAGTACAAGAAAGTGGCTGATGCGTTATCTCGACGGGCGGATTATCTGGGCGCACTAGTGACTGAATTTGGCATATCTAGCAACTTGACTCGATCATTGGTGGATGCCTATCAGCAAGATTCAGTTATGTCTGAGATCATCTGTAGATTCCAAGCAAAGGACAAAAAGACTTTGGATGAATTTACAATGGTAGACGGCTTGCTGTTTCTTGAAAGGCAGGAAATAAAAGATTGAGTGTTCCCAGTAGTGAGTCTTTGCGTAGTTTATTTTTAGGAGAATGTCATGATGCAACTGGTCATTTTGGCAACAAAAAGACTTCAGCTAACCTACTACGGAAGTTCTGGTGGCCCACTATGATGCAAGATGCGAAAAGGTATGTTGTAACCTGCCAGGTTTGCCAAAGGGACAAACCTAGGACTCAGGCACCGCTTGGGCTCATCAAGCCCTTGCCGATTCCTGAAGGACCTGATTAGAGTGTGTCCATGGACTTCATGGATACTCTTGTGACCGGTAAGTCTGGCAAGAGGCACATCTTCGTAATAGTGGACCGCTTTACTAAGTATGCAAGACTGATCGCTATGCCAAAAACGGCTAAAATTGACTACGTCATCAAACTGTTTATGGATAATTGGGTACGTGATTTCGATTTGTCTGCGTCTATCGTTAGTGATAGGGATGTGAGATTCACAAGTGAACAGTGGCAGTCGACTGTTGAACAGATGGGCACAAAACTCCAAATGACCTCAGGGAATCACCCTGAGTCAAATGGCCAATCAGAACAGATGAACGGCGTAGTACAGCACCTGCTTCGGCATTATATTAAGCCAACTCAGGATGACTGGGACGAGAAGTTACCTCTCGTCGCCAGCCTGTACAACAATGTTGTGCACAGTACTACCGGTATGACTCCCAACCARTTACATCTTGGTTGGAAGCCCAGAACWGCACTTGACTTTCTGCTACCAGAAAGACAACCCACTGCAGCACCTGGCAGCATAGACTTTGCTGTCAAATATGAACAGATGCTGCAGCAGGCCGTTGAACATATTAGGAAATCTCAGGATTCTATGATCGCATCTGAGAATAAACATAGACAGCCCTCTAACTTTCAGGTAGGTGATAGAGTCTGGGTAAAGTCATCTGAACTAGGTCAGGAGATGGGGATATCACGAAAACTGATGCCACAATACTTTGGTCTCTGGGAGATCTTAGACATTGTAGGGGATCAACCTGATGGGCCTTCATACGTGATTCATTTTCCTGCCCACTTACGTACATACCCTGTTTTTCATGCTTCCAAGTTAGCACCTTTCGCTGCTTCAGAGCAGTTCCCTTCAAGAAGATCAATGCTGCCCCCAACCATGGATGGCGAGGTGGACATCGACCAGATCGGGGAGCACCGAGTGATGCCTGTTCCTCGATCATCAGGCAGAGGGCACCCTCCTAAACCGAGAATGCAGTATCGTGTGAGCTTCATACATCATCTCGATCCCAAGGAAGATCGCTGGTTCACACAAGAAGAACTCCTGAGAACAACACCTCAAGTGATCGCAGGCTATGAAAGAGAACGGAAAGGAAAGATGCCTGCAGAATAGAGACTTCTCAGAGGACTAACGAACTAAAGGAGGATGGAATCCGAGGATCTGAGTCCTCGGCAGGCCTAAGGGGCCCCGGTTGCAGTGGTGCCCACCCTAAGTGAAGGCGGGCTTAATTTATCAAAAGAGGCCTTTGACTGTCAATTTCATATTTGGGGTCCAGGCAGTTGCAACGTGCCAGTTGGTTGAAAGAAATAGAGGCCGAGCAACAAAGACATTTCCACGGCCTACCGGGCCTTTCCAGAAAATGCAGGCCCTGGGCGTGAATCGCAGCCTCATACACTAACAGTTGGGAGGCCCAACTGAACGAGGCCCAGTAGCTGCAGAACAAGGGTAGCATCCTAGGGCCTTCCGGAAGATTCTGAGACCAGGCCAGTGCAGCCAGGCTGCGTGAGTAGGCCAGCTCTTTCCATAAAGGAAAGAGTTCTCCCCTGGCAGCCTCATTCGGTCACTTGCTGGCTGGCGGCAGCGCTGCTGGAGCGATAGCTCGCGGGCTGGCTGCTGGCATTGGGAGCAAGAGGTTGCGCACGTGCGGTTGTGTGGTGAAGCAGGGCGCTGCTGAGGGCAGCGCCATAGCCAGCCTTCATAGCGGGCTGGGCTTGGATGTACAGTGAGGTGCAGGGGTGGTCTTCGAGTGTAAGGGAGGAAGACGTGGGTGTAAAGTCAGGGAAGGGCGAAGGATGATGATGATGATGATGTGAGGGCACATACCTTGTATTGGCGATGGTCTGCATTTGGGYGACATCTTCAAGTACTTCGGGTTGCCGCTGATGTCAACAGTTGCATTGTCTATTAGTAGGCTGATCGCAKCTGTGTAGGAGTAGGCTGGGCGCTGAGCGCCAAGTAGGAGTGTGAAGGGACTGAACTCTTGTGTTGTGTACGGAGAGAGAGAAGCTCTCCTTGACATTGGCTTTCAGTACTACGAACCTCCATTGGTGTATTATTGGTGCAATGCTGCTCTCTGGACACAGTGTGACTATCTGGCTTTCAATGTGATGGTGTAATCTGGATGTTGTCATCTCGCTGTTGCTTATTTTCCTTACACTTACCCCCCCTCAAGAGCGAGGTCCCTTAGAGCGAGTAACTCAATCAGAGTCCTTGCGTAATGCATCATAAGCATAATAGCAAAGAGAGATCGGGTATGTTCCGTAGGAGTGAGGGTAGCAATGAATTTAGGCTCGGAACTAATCAATCGTTCGTATGTATTGACGACTCATGGGGCACTCTACAACAAATCTTTCTTAGCAATCCAGTAAAAGTCATTCAATGGATGATATAGGAAGTGGACTTTGTATTGTCTGTTTCTCCCCTTCCCACTTTGCTCGACAATTCTGTCAATCTCATGACCGCCCTTGATTGCACAAGGAACCATTGATTCTCAATACGGAAAAGTTTCGGGTGGTTCATACGGAAACAACTTTGATGCATGAAAGACTGGGTACGTGCGCAGATGAGGAGGCACGTCGATCGTGTAAGAAGGACCAAATGAATCATTCCCTACTCGGTTCAACACCTTCCACGGACCGTAGTACTGAGGAAGAAGCTTCCGTGATACACCTTCTTCTTCAGAAAACTCAGACATCTTAACCCAAACATAACTTCCCACCGTGAAAGGGTCAGGCTGGCGCTTTTTGTTTGCATGCTTAATTATGGCATTGCGTCGCCTTTCCATAGTTGCGACAACAACTTTGAGTAAACGATCAAACTTAGCGTTGTAGCCTGGCTGGCCAGGTGTCAGGAGAGGTGGCTGTTCAGGAAACAGATAGGATAGAGGATTGCGAATTTTCCAACCCAGGTGCAACAGGTTAGGTGTCATCTCGGTGGAGGAGTGTATGGAGTTGTTGTACAACCCCTGCACAATCGGCGACTCCTCATCCCAAGAGTTCTAATCAGGCACAACTAGAGCTCGGAGAAGTTGGATCACAGTCTGGTTGATCTCCTCGGCCAGCCCATTGACGTCGGGATGTCGACCAGATGTCATCTTGAGTTTGATGTCATAGATCTGGGAGGTCAAGTCCTTCCAATCTGCACTTATGAACCTATTGTCCCGGTCACGAGAGTTTTCGGGGGCCCAAACTGCAGAATGTACTTCTTATGAAACTCTTTGATCACAAGGTCAGTTGGGGCGTGAGGTGGTAATGGAATCAGATTCATAAATTTTGAAAAGCGGTCAACGATCACCATTACTTGCGAATATTCATTCCTACTCTTCTTCCCCATGTTCGTGAAGTCGATGGAAAGAGACTCACGCGGGCCATCAGGAATAAGAAGAGGATGCAGCAGCCCATAGGGCTTTTGCCGGTACAGTTTGATGTGTTGACAGACTTCACACTTAGCCACAAACTTCCGTGCCATTCCTTTCATTCCAGGCCATACAATTTTTTGCAGCAGACTTCCGTATGTTTTCTCAAAGCCGAAGTGTCCACTCCGGCCATGAGCCAAGTCCAAGAAGTGAGTAAGGATCGGCTCATGGTTGGGTACACACAGTCGGTCGTGCTTCCCGTAACGTTGGAAAAGTAAGCCCTTACATTTATGGAAATCAGGCTGACTGCTAGGGTCAGACCGAATCTGCTCAAGGATGGGACTGAGTTCCACGTCCTTGGTAGTGTGCTCAATGAGTTCCTCCTTCAAATTCGTACGGAGATCATAGGAACCCACAAGGCAAGTCATGTACTCAGGATGGCGAGACAAAGCATCCGCAACGCGATTGTAACAACCTTTCTTGTGCTTTCAAAATCATACACATCAATCTCATGCAGCCAGCGGGTCAATGTGGTTGATGGATTAATCTGTGTCTGAATCCGTTTCAAAGTCTCGTGATCTTAGAACACTTTGAAATGACGACCCAAGAGGTAGTGTTTCCAATGATCTAGTGTCTCTCAAGGTGTATAGTTTTCGCATGTAAGTGGAGGCAGCTACCTTGTGACTGGGCATGCATTTGCTGTAATATTCAAGCGGACGTAAACCATCACCGTCATCTTGCTGCAGCACTGCACCAATCTCATACAAGCTTGCATCCGTAGTTACTACGAATGTAAGTTTGGGATCTGCAATGCGGAGCACCGGATGACTCACCAAAGCCTCCTTCAACGCTTGGAAGGTTGTTGTGCATTCCCCATCCCAGGTGTAAGACACATTCTTACTTGTCAACTTGGACAGCGAACGGGCGATGATAGAGAATTTGGGGACAAACTTACGGTAGTATGACGCAACACCAAGAAAAGAACGCAACTCGCGGACATTGGCCGGTTGAGGCCAGTTGCGGATGACCTCAACTTTGGTTGCCTCGGGCTCTAGGCCTGCAGCAGACAACCAACATCCAAGGTAGATGACGATGTCCCTCCTTAACTCAGATTTCTCCAAGTTGAGTGGAGTTGCGCATCCTTGAGGATCTGCAACACTTCCTCAAGGTGTCTCATGTGCTCCTCCATCGACTTGTTGAAGATTAGTATGTTGTCCAAATAAACAACAACAAATCGATTGATCTGATTGCGAAACACCTTGTCCATGAAACTTTGGAAGGTGGCTGGTGCATTCGTGAGGCGAAGGGCATGACGGTAAACTCGTACAGCCTATCACGAGTTTTGAATGCAGTTTTATGCTGGTCTGCCGGATCGACTTCAATCTGGTGGTAGCCAAACTTGAGATCGATCTTGTTGAAGATGTTGCATCCACCTGTAACATCAAGCAGATTATCAATACGTGGCAAAGGATATGCATTCTTTCTTGTTATTCTATTCAGTTTGCGGTAGTCAATACACATCCGTAGTTTGCCTCCTTTCTTTGGGACAAACACAGCCGGTGCACCGAACTCGGATTCACTTGGCTTGATCCATCCTTTCCCAATCATGTAATCAATTTGTCTACGCAACTCTTCCAATTCGCCTGAGCCCATTCGATAGACATAACCTTTTGGAGGAGTGCTACCTTCTATCAACTCGATTTTGTGTCAAACTGGACGCACAGGAACTCCATGCGGTTCGGCCAAGACTTCAGGGAATCGGTTGAGAAGGTTGCGAATTTTCTATGGTACTTCCGGAGGTGGATCATCACTTTCAGGTGCAAGCATACCGGATTGCATAGGTGCAGCCAAAACAACAGAATTGGAAGCAGAGTTGTTTGGACTAGAACTAGATTTAGTATAGGTAGAAGTAGTTGCATTAGAGGTAGAAACAACATGCAAAGTTAGAAGGCACATGAGCAGGCCTAACAAAGGCTATGTACATTTGCTCATCAACTTTGCGCCTGCGCCACTTTTTGCATAACTGCACTGCATTGAGAAAAGTTACTTGGGGCTCGCGCGGCTCATCCAAGAGGACTGGACTCTCGATTCCCATGGCATCTTTGACCATGAACTGTGAGTCCTTCCACGTGGTTCTTTCACATTGGGCTTGCAACCAGCCCAAGCCAATAACCGCGTGGAAGGGGCACTGATCAAGGACATAGAAGTTCAGTTCATGCGTGATTGTGCGGTCTGCGTCAAAGGTAGTGCGCACACCTTTTGACTGCATGTGTAGAGGTGACAACCTCTTGGTTGCCCACTTGGGTCCGACAAGGATTCTGCAAGGTCATTTGCTTTATCCCCAAGCGTGCCTTACGAATGTCGTGCAGTGAGAAGTAGTTGGCGGTTGCACCACAATCAGCCAACGCACGAATGTAACGACCATTAATGTAGAGTTTGAAGAAGATCAACTTCGTTCTCCCTTATGCGTGTTCTTGCTTCATATGAGCCCAACGCGTCAACAGAGCATGGAAGTCAATTTCTTCCGACTCCACCCAAGGCTCCTTGTATAGGATGTGTATTTTCTCTGCCTTGGAATCAGCATCAGATGGGGTCTCAGGAGAGGTTTGCTGAGTGGGATCAGAATCCAATGAAGGAATTGTACTTACATGTTCAGCCTGATGATGTCTCTACCCTCGTTGCTGGTTTCCTTGCTGCAATCTGAAACAATGTTGGACTGAGTGTCCCGGTTTGGTGCAATGCAGGCGAACCCCTTTCTTCACCCTGTGTTTCCACTCACTTTCACTTATCCGGAGATCTACCCATGGTTTGGTGGTAGGATCTTCCGGTTTGGGTGGAATCTTCGCTCCCTTGGGAAGAAGAATGGTGTTAGTGTTGTTCTTCGTTGTGGTCCTGGGTCCCTTACTTTTGAAGGCAGTCTTCTTGAAGGCATTCATGGATTGTTCATCATTTACATACTCAGACTCATGAGTTGACGAAGAGGAAGATGCTTCGCAACCTTGCTCTTGATCGTCATCAAGAGAAGGATCCTCTGCGAAGGTCTCCTCGTCATCTTTAAGTAGATCATGGGCTGAAAAACGGTTGTCGCCTGGGAACCGTTTGCATCCGGTGGCCTTTTTGCCACTCGATCCACCCGGGAGGTCTTATGCCTCCAGCTTGACTAAGTCCCGCATGAGGGTAAGCCAATCTATGTACGCTATGAGTCCGAGCCCCAGGCGATGTGTTATAGTAGAGGGGAGCGTACCTTTAATCACATCCAAGCAAGACTGCGCAGTCATCTCCAAATCAGGAGTAGCAAAAAGTTTACTGACGTACTGCTGCAGACTATGCATGGTGCCGGTCTACTTGCTGTGCTTGAGCTTGTCACGCTTAAGTCTAACTTTGGCTGCAGCATGTGGATCAGCATACTGTTTGATCAAGAGTTCCTCGAGTGTGGCTACAAGCGTGGCCTTCAGCCATTTGTTCAGGTTTATTCTTTTATAGCCTGCTTGCACAACTTGGGTTTCTAAGAAACCCCTTACGGCGGGTTTCACATTGGTCCCTAGGACAGACGACTGAGTAACCGAGAGTGTCCTCAACACATCAAAGTAGGATCGCATAGAGCTGATCCAGGATTCAATGTTGTCCTTTCCGTCGTATTTAGACGGAATTTGTGTCGCCTTTCCATCCATGTAAGGAAGGCTGTAGCTAGGACCAGCAGTTGCTGGGTCCGGATTTGGGGCTGCAACAGTACTGAATGCCCTGCGCTGCCACTTGTCGCTGCAGCAGCAGCAGCAGCAACAGCGGGGTCTGGACCTGCAACAGGTCCGGTTAGGCTGTTGGCCACACTCAAAGAAGAGGAAGAAGAAGAAGAAGACACGGTTAGAGGGGCAAGAACGGACTGACACGCAGCACTAGAAGCAGGGTAAGCAGGCGGAAGGACATTTTGGGCCGGCTTCAAGTTAGAAAACTGTTGCAGCTGGTCACGGTGCTGGTACGCCATCCGGGCCATATCCTCTCACGACTTCTTGAGTTCGTCGAACACCTTTGCGAGTTGGCCAGTATGGTCTTCAACGGCCCGAACTTCTACTAAGGCCCTGAGGAGTGGGACAATCTTCTCTTCCACCTCAGCATCAGTTAAGGCGGGCACGGTACTGAAGACGACTTCATGAGCCTTTACTTTGTCTTCCCTCTCCTTCTCCCTCTCTTCCTCTTCCCTCTTCAATGCTTTCTCATAGAAGAATAGGTACTGCGCTTTTTCTGCCTCAAGGGCAACGTCCATTTGCAGCTTCCATTCTGCCGCAGATGCCATGATGGAGGATGAGGGTGTCAATAAGTCTCTCAAGAGGGTCCGTACTTCCTCACACTTCTGGGACGAACACTCCTCTTCCCTGTCCTCACTCCCTCAAGAGCAACACTCAGAAGCTTCTCTCTTCTCTCTCTTTCTCTCGTTTGCGATCGTGTAGACGCAGGCATTTAACGAACCCAATGAAAGAAGCAGCTTGAAATCAATTAGAAGAGAAGGTAGAACTCCTAGCTGGAGCGACAATTCATTTGGACTGGAGAGCAGTCAAAACAACGAAAGAAATAAAGCTCAAAGAGATCTGATCCAGCCACACAGTCTGGACCGACTACTTATGAGGTCCTCTCAAGCCTAGCCGTACTCAGCTCCGTGAAGACACAACAAATCAGATTCAAAGTGTGCTACGTAATGCAAGAAAGAATTGAGTAGTGCTCAAGGTTCGAGTTAGACGACGAATCGTGCATTAAAGTCCGATAAAACGTCTCAGCGAAGATCCCCTCCGCAGCGAGTGTCCAGGTCCGAAAGCATAAAGTCTGAGTCCCAATCAGATAAAGCAAGGTAACTGACGTCAACAGATTTGGCCACAGGGGCCCTTCTTGTTTGGGCCTGGTCCCACTGAGTCCCAAACGGTCACAACCAACAAGAGTTCCACAAAGACCTACTCTGTCCCTACCGAATTGAAAAACGAAATGTTGCCCCAAAAAGAACCTACAAACTACAACTGTTCAGAATGAAATAGATAAAGCATTCTAGAAAGATATAGCATGGCACAAAAGATACTCCATCCATTCACTCATCAGGCGCGTAAGCAGTTCACGCACCTCACGCAAGATCAAGACTATGGAGGATGGAAGAAAAACCCAGAAAACCCCAACAGGCAGTCAATTCCATGCACACACACATGGGCACCCTGGCGGCACGACACTTACCTGAGTGGCCGGGCTCTTGAGATGAAAGAACTCACCCCCCTCTCACATAGTCCTCCTGACCCAATTAGCATCCTCTACACTAGTGTTGCATACTGTAACGGTGCAGACCAGAACAAGAACCGACCTCTTTCACAAAGTACAAGATAGCGTAGCGGAAGACTTAGATACCAATGATCCGAACATACATCATCATCATCACTCCATGGTGTGAAGGGGTCTGGCGCTCACACAGGAAGAATGCGCCAGCCCCAACCATACACAGACGAAGAAGAGGGGGGTTAGACGAAGAAGAGGGGAAGATGGGAATGTCGTCAACACCAAGTCTTCGGCACAGGCCCAAATAGTCCCTGGTCAAAATGTCTGAATTCCAATGTCGAGTCTGGATCCAATGTCGTCAAGTCTCAAGTCACAACTCTCTCTCTCTCTCTCTCTCTGTCGTAGTCTGCTGATACCGAGAAGTCAGGTAGTGAGAGGGTGATGAAGAGATGGTGGACTTAGAAGAGGAAGAAGAAGAACTCTCTCTCTCTCTCTCAGTCCAGTACTAACCTGTGAAGTTGGCGCCTCGATGCAGGTACCTCGAAGATGGAGCTGGAGCTATGGCGCCACAGGTAAGTCTCACTGGCCTCCGCCAACCATCTCTCCCCAACACTACTGCTACCACCTACTACCTTCTTCCCCCGAATACAACGTACGGTCATTATAGCTGTATTTAGACTGAAAGATGCCCCAAATACAGCTATAATGACCGTACGTTGTATTCGAGGGAAGAAGGTAGCGCCCAGTGCTGAAGACTACTGCTATGGCTACTAGCGCCCAGCGCTGAAGACTACTGCTAGCACTAAGCTGCTCCTCCAGAGTGCTGCTGCCGAATCCTAAAGAGTACTCTTGCCTTCTGTCCAACAACCCCCCGTGAAGTGCATGGGAACTCCCTATGTACTACTCGGCCTGCCTCCCGACTGCCTCCAGCTGCAGGGCGAGGCAGTCCAGGAGGCTGCTCTTGCCAATGCTAGGGCAAGCCAGGGGCTGGCGCTGCAGCTCCTGTTGAGGCTGGCGTGGGGAACATGCCAAAAATAGTCTGTTCCCGAAACCCTGGTTTGTTGCCTGAGTTCTAGGGCAGGACGATCTTATGAGGGCCCGAAAGTGGCCCTCCGTTTCAGGCTGAAAATACTCAGGGCCTAAACGGCCCTGTTATAGGCTGAAAACGAAATAGGGCCTGCAGGCCCTCGTTTTCAGTTTTCAGGTTGAAACGACATGGGGTCTGTAAGCCCTTATTTCTAGGCTTTTAGGCTGAGAATGCGGAACGGGCCTACAGGACCGTGTGGCTACACAGTATGCCACACCCCCCCCTCCTTGAAAATCGAGCTTACCTGCGAGGGCGAAGCTGTCTGTCTGAGGGAGGGACCACAGTCCGGGTGGGAGGGGCAGGTCGTGGAGGTCCCTTAGCTAACCTTTGCTTTTCGTAATGAGCGTAGATCAGCGGTGCGGATGCTTTCAAATCTGCTCCTGAAATCCACCGAGTGTCGTCACGATCTCATGATTTGAATTTAACCTTGTACTGTCGAGGCGTGCTGCCGTACTTGCGATCGGTGATGACGCGGTCAACTTCCTGATGACCATCCATAGAAGGAGGGTCCTGCGATCGTCGGCCCGGGAAGTCGTCGCTCTTAGCTGGTGTGTATGTTGCCAGCTTTGAGGCGTGAAAGACTGGATGGACCAGCAGATGCAGGGGGATGTTGATCACAAACGAGGGGCCATCGGGCTCATCACCCGCGGCTGATGTTACGGGCCATGGTCCAAACCACTTGGGGAGCAGTTTGCGTGAAACATTCTGTTCCAGTGCAAACTCTTCCGCGGAGACCCATACCAGATCACTGGCACGGATGGGACATGGCATGCGATGCCTGTTGGCTTGCTGTTGCATGCGGACTTGAGCCTTTTGCATATTCGCGCGGGCTTGAGCCAGCAATTCCCTGTACTTTCGGACGGAAGCGGGAGAGCAAGCGGCGTTGATGTCGGCTGGTCGTGGGAGGAGTCGGCCAAGATACGGCCTTTTCGTCCACCGTGGTGCAACTCGAATGGAGTCACGCCGATCGCCGGGTGCGCCGAAGTGTTGTAGGCGAACTCGATGTCGGGGAGGCGGTCAACCCAATCTTTCTGGTCCGGACGGATGAGCGTACGAAGCATCATTTGAGCGGTTTGATGTGCCCGCTCCGTTGCCCGTCCGTCTGTGGATGAGCAGCCGAACTTGGTTTCATCTTCGTGTCGGACTCCTGCATGAGAGCAGTCCAAAATGCCGACATGAAGCGAGTGTCATGGTCGCTGACTATGTCTTCTGGTACACCGTGGCCGCAAATCCAGCCGGTGTGCAAGAGGCGTGCCAGCTCGGGAGCCGTGGAGTAGTACTTGCAAGGGAGAAAACGTGCGTACTTACTCAAACGGTCCACGACCGTGAGGATGTCGTCGTGCCCGAGGCAGTCGCGAGGAAATGGTCCGGTGACATCCATGGCAATGGAGAGACCAGGTTCCCGTGGGATCGGCATCGAGCGCAACTCGCCGTAGGGGTTGCGGTTGCGGGGTTTGCTTCGTCGGCAAACTTCGCAAGAGTTGCAGTACCGAGTGACATTGGTAATGAGGTCGGGCCATCGGAATCGTTGCCGAATTCGTGCAATAGTGCGATTGACTCTAGWATGGCCGGCGAGTCGCGAGTCATGGTACTCACCGAGAAGGCGAGTCCGAATACGACGGTCGCGTGGGACACACAATAAGTCCTTGCCTCTCGAGTGGAGGAGCAAGTACCCGTCGAGGATGCGATAGTGGCTGGTCGGCGGGTGATCCGAAGATAGTTGCGTATACAACGTGGCAAAATCCGTATCAGACTCATAGCCCCGGATGAAGTGTCGCTGGAGTTCCTCGTCGAATGCAAAGGCATGATCTGTCAAAGCGCAAAGATCAGGTCTTCGCGAGAGTGCATCTGTTGCGCGATTGGAGAGGCCGGGGAGATGTTTCGGTGTGAAGTTAAATTGGTCGATGAAGTACATCCATTGTCCGATCGTGCTGCTCACCGTATCCTGCGTCTTGTAGTAGGTCAATGGGTTGTTGTCCGTGACCCATGTGAACCTATGACGCCCAAGGAGGAAGTGTCGCCATCGCTTGAGAGCCATCACGAACGCGAGCAGCTCCTTCTTCCTTGCATCATCAAGTGAATTGATGGGAGGCACTTTGTGGCTGAAATACTCCACAGGGTGCCAGTCGTCTCCGTCGTGTTGTTCCAAGACCGCCCCAATGCCATAGCCAGAAGCGTTAGTTGTCACTCTCGTAGGCAGGGTGGGGTCATAGATGCTAAGGACGGGTGCCATGAGCATGGCCGTCTTAAGTGCTTGGAATGACCGGCGTGCGTCGTCATTGAATACGAATGGCACCTTTGACGATTGTAATCTCGTCATAGGTGCAGCAATCCTTGAGTGCCCGGTGATGAATCGCTGATAGTAGCCCGCCAACCCCATGAATGAATGGACGTCTGTGGTGTTGGTGGGCTTGGGCCATACGCGGAGGGCCTCGATCTTGTCCGCAAGCGGACGGATGCCTTGCGGCGTCACATAATGTCCCAAGTACTCCAGCTCCTGCCGTGCGAATTCGCATTTGTCGTGGTTGGCTTTGTACTTGGCTTGTCGTAGCCGCTCCAAAACGGTGCGTAGGTGTTCCATATGCGTAGCCAAACTGGTACTGGCTGTCCGTTTCGGCCGGCGATGCGGTTTTCGCCTTCCCGTTTCCTCAGGACTTGTTGTTGCTTCGCGGCTGGACAGCAGCCACCTGCTACCTGATCTCCCTCACGTGACGCTTGGGTGGCTGCCGGGTCTTCCACAATGTTGTCCGATTGGACTGCAGCGACATGCTGCAGCCGCGGACCAGTTTTCACCTTCTCCACATAGGTTGGCTGCCATGTTGACTTCTCGTGTGCAGCCGCCCTGTTTGTCTTGATGATCTCCCTCGCCTTGTTGATGATTTCGGTGAAGGTGTTGTACTGCTCGCGATCACCAAGCGCGAGGCTCAAAGCGGCGCATGACCGGTTGTAGAACTCCCGGCGCAGATGGCGGGAATGGCAAGTCCAGATCGGGCATCGCCACGATCTTCTGCCAATCCGTGAGCCAATCACGTGTCGCTGTGTTTCCTTGAGCCATCGTGAAGATGCGGTTGATGGCGATCGTCGGGGCGTCGTCAACGATGAACCGCTTCTTCCATTCTTTTGTCAGGTCTTCCCAGGAGACCTTCTTGTGTAGGTCGAAGACCTGGACGCCGTGGACGGTTGCCATATGGCTGAGCCAAATCTGGCATCCTCCCTTGGCGTTAAGGAACAGTGCGCCGATGAACAGATGTTCGGGAATCCTCATGAATCCCCAACTCCGTTGTGAATCCTTGCCACCAGACGACCGGGTCTTGATGTGTGTAGTCATCAAACTTCTCGATCCGGAAAGTCGGCATTTTGTAATGCTTCGCCGTGCTGGTGCTGCGATCGGGGTCAGACGGCTGTTGTCGCTGCCTGATCTCGGTCTTCAGTGTGTCCAGCTGCTGGCTGATGGTGGCCGGCGCTGTGAAGGTGCTGAGATCACCTAGCATTGCTACTACGTGATCGACGCGTTCCTCCAGTTGGCGGGCAGAGGGTGCACTGCTGGACTCGCCAGTCTCCGGTCTTGGTGCAAGTCCTGTACACGGGAATCAAGTGCACGTGCTGCATCCTCAATGCTGAGCCTTGTGGTTCCGCACGGCCCGCTGGAGATTCGCCAGCTCGGACTGCAGGTGGTTACAGGTGTAAAGCAACCGGGTCACGAGCTTGGACAAAAATTCCTTATGCTGCTCCTCCGGTGTCGCGGCGTCGTGCTCCTGGGAAGGTTCAAAGTGCCAAAACTTGAGCTTTTCGATGCTGGTGGCTTCATGCCGCTGTAACAGATCCTGGGCCTCCTTGCGGCGTGCCTGGGTATCTGCTTCGGCTTCGGCTTGAAGCCGCTGCTTTTCAACTGTTGCCGCCGCTTCAGCTTGTAGGCGGGCAGCCTCGGCTGCCAGCTGGCGCTGTTCCTCAGTCTCGATTAGTCCGAGCTGAGCTTCGAAGCGCTGTCGGAACTCGGCAATGGACTCATTGGCCAGTTGGCCTGGCATGCCCAGAGCTGAGCCCGTCATGGTGGCGGGCACTGCTGACGTGGCACTGGACGTGGTACTGCTGACGTGGCACTGTTGCTGATTTGGCACTGCTGACGTGGCACTGTACCAATCCGGGAATGCATGCGAAGGGGTGGGTGGGAGGGAAAACGCAGGTAGGTAACCAACCCAGCTATACTTTCCTCCCGGTCCTAATCAACAGACTAAATAAATAAATAAAATGAAAGAAGAAGATTACCCCCCCCTTCTTTTTTTTTGTGTGTCTGTCGATCTGCTATGAGTGAGGCATGTCAGAAGAGTACTATGAGCGAGATCTAGGCCAGATTCCGCAAAGTTTCGGTTTTCACAAAAATGCGATTTTGAAAAAAAAAAAATTGCGAAGTAGAGTAGAGATGCGATTTTCAGAAAAGAACTAAATCTAATTTCTGAGAATATGACAACTGTGAGGAACAAACCCTCAAGTGTCCCTATCAGACATCACATTGTTCTGGGCCAAGGCCCCAGCAAGCCAAGTGCCCGCCCTAAGTGAAGGCGGGCCTGAATATTCGTCACAGGCCAAATTCGACATTTCCGTATGTGGGTATTCAGGCTCTTGCAGCGCGTCAGTTGGTTGAGTGAACGCGCGAGCCTCACTAAGCTGCGCCATACAGTTGGCCCAGGCCTCGAAAGTTGTGCCTGGGCACCTATACACCAAAGCAGGGCCGATACATTGAGAAGCAGGCCGTCGGCCTTTGGAAAAACAGTACAGCCGACGCACCTAGCTGGGGGCCCTGCGCAGATGCAGCTAACAGCTTAAGTCCTGAGACTCAGGCCGCACCCAACTGTAAAGGGCCCAGGCCCGCAACTGTAAGTCTCGGCCTGGGCACAGGGTCTGAGGCCCAACCGGAAGCTTCTGGAAGCTTCCAGCCGGGCCTGCTGCATAAGCCAGGCCACACGCAGCATGCAGCAGGCTGCCACTTCCAGAAAGGAAGTGAGGCAGCCCAGGCCAGGCATTCTGGCCAGCGCTGGCAATGCGGAAGTGCTGATGCGCTCTCGCTTGATGCTGCGCTGCTGCCAAGGGCGCTGACGGGGCGCGAGAGGTGAAGTGGGGCGCTGCAGGGCAGCTGGGCGCAGGCGGCCATAGCCGGGCTGCTAGGCGCCAGGGGGTACAGCGGATGATCGGGTGGTCTTCAGGGAGTGAGGCGCTGTGTGGGGTAATCAAGGTCTGATTGAGGGTGACGAGATACGTACCTGGTACATGAAGAGAGGTCGCCGATGGTGTGGACATGAGCCGAAGTGATCCTGTTGTGTGAACCAGCTGTAGAGTAGGGTAGTATGGTAGAGTAGGCTGGGCGCTGTGCGCCAGACAGAGAGAGCGACTCTGGATACTGTGTTGGTGTGGCCTACGAGCTTGGACATTGGCTCAATACTTCATTGTATTGGTCTTTATGGATGGTTTTCTCGGTGCATTTGTACTCTCTACTTGGGATACTATTAGTTGCTCAGCTGTGTGATTTCGCAACTTGGTTTTATGTATATTGCTCACACTCATATTCCTTGCAATTTGGTATCGGAGCTGGTTGTGATCACCGCTTACCTGACACCGGTGACATTGTAACTTGGTGCGCTGAGGATGCTTCATGTGCAGGGAGAATACTTTGCCGCTGGTTGATTAGCGGGGCCTAGGTAGAGACGCCAGCCGCTGGATGAGAGTATGCTGATGTGGCATTTTGGCTGAGGTGGCACTACATTGCGTTGTGGGTGGTACCGAGGCTATTGACCGGTCATCGAAATGCACATCAGCCCAATTGGTGAGAAATCTGTGGTTGGGGGCAGCTATCTCCAGGTACGTTATTCCCATTCCTTATCTACCCTCTCAATCTCTTCTTACCGTGAGGAAGTGAGTCCAACTTGAGTGTCCTCTCTTTGGTAAGGAGTCGTGTGCGCTCTATCTTNCTACCCTCTCAATCTCTTCTTACCGTGAGGAAGTGAGTCCAACTTGAGTGTCCTCTCTTTGGTAAGGAGTCGTGTGCGCTCTATCTTGAGAGACGACATTCTTCCTGGTGGCGCATCTGGCAGGAGAGGGCGGTGCCTCTGAAGGGCCCTGGTCGAAGCACGTGGGTCACGGTCACCATGCCAACCCAATGGGATTAGTACACGCATGCGATGGCTGCTTTGTCCATTGACGCTCTTTGCTGCGCTGATGGAAAGGGGTGTGCGGACTGATTAGTCCTATTGAGACGCTCCCAGACCGTCTATAAACATTTCTGGTTGGGGTCTGAACTGTTCACTGGCTGTGATCGTCGTCCTGTTTGCGACGTTAAATAATTGCTGAGGAGATGGGGGCTCTCCTTAAATCCCTCCTGATCAGCCAGATCATTCAGACGTAAGGCTCGTTGCACGCGAGGATAAACAAAGGGGCAGGCTGGTCATAAGCATACTTCTTGGGCACAAGTGTGGGCCGTGGTTGCACACCTTAGACACCGCAGCTTGATGATGCTCACAGGTACGTTGGATATAGGGGAAGGGGATTCCAATTGTGAACTCAACTGTACATCACTGACATATCCATTGCGCATACATCTGCTCACATTAGTCTGAATTTTATTTTGATTAGTTGGTTGACCAATTGCTGACACCTAACAGACAGACTAGAGATAGGACTGTAATCTACCATAGTCAGTTCCTCTCCAATCTTCTGTGCAGACTAATCAGGATAAGACTTAGGCAATGTGTATAGTTTGAGAAGATGCTGTTGATGCCACTTGACTAGTAGGCTAGGTAACTCGCCGGACATTTATTTATTTATTTTAAGATCCGGTCAGACGCATGCTGCGGTAGGTTCCAGCGAGGACATTAGTGCAGACAGCGTCTGCCTATCCTATTGAGTGGATCAGGGGGTGAGGGATGTGCAGATAACGATAGGAGGTTAACAAGGCTAACATCCCTTAGAATCCCTAGAGTGTTCCAGACCCTACAACCGGGAGAAGAGAGAAGATTAAGGGCTGAAGCCAGGGCCCGTAGTCTTGAGGCTGCAAGAGAAGCAACAACCGCTTGGGCGGTATCAATGAGTAATGCTACTTCCGCAGCAACTGCTGCGAACTCAACTGGTCAAGGGCTAGGCATGCGGACCAGTTCACAGTCAATCTCCAGTACGTCAGGGGTTGGCACTAGTCAAATGGCGGGCTTGCAGTTTAGCTCGCCGCCTCCACACACCCGGGAGCAGATGGAGCTCCAACAAGTAGAGAGGATCCGCTTAAGGTTAGAGGAGGAACTTAGGCAGGCTACTAAAAGAGAAAAAGAGATCAAAGATAAAAGTGCTCGACTACAGGGCAGGGAGGCAGACCAGGCTGCGTTAGAAGGATTAGATGACTCGGCCCTCAACAACAATGAAAAGATTCTGAAGGCGAGCATCCTGTCCATGCATGCATACATGGACAGTAAACTGGATGCAATCCAGGACACCTTGGACCAGATCCTGAATGCCATGCACAAGCCAGGGATCTAAAAGAGGATCCGCTTAAGGTTAGAGGAGGAACTTAGGCAGGCTACTAAAAGAGAAAAAGAGATCAAAGATAAAAGTGCTAGACTACAAGGCAGGGAGGCAGACCAGGCTGCGTTAGAAGGATTAGATGACTCGGCCCTCAGCAACAATGAAAAGATTCTAAAGGCGAGCATCCTCTCCATGCATGCATACATGGACAGTAAACTGGATGCAATCCAGGACACCTTGGACCAGATCCTGAATGCCATGCACAAGCCAGGGATCCGGCCAGCAGCTTTACCATCGCTGCCACTCTCAGTGATGACAGGCCTCTATGCCGCTCAGTCTACACCACCACCAAGTGTATCATCAACAGTAGCCCTATCTCAGACTGTTGCTTCTTCATCTTCTGGTCCAGCGGTTGTTGCTACACCACAGTTGCCACCTGTCTCACAACAGGGACAGCAATATCCTTGGTACCCCAAGACCCCACTGAACCCACCTGCAACCTTCTCAGGAGATAAGAAGGATGAGGCTCTCGACACATGGTTGAGAACGGTGCCACTGTGGGTAAGGGCAAAGAGGACATTGGTAGAAGAGGAGGTGATTACTGCTGCATCCTACTTCGAGGGTTCAGCAGCCCGTTGGCTAAGCGGATTGGTTGCTTCAAAGGGCTTCGGCAAGAACATGCATGATTGGGCGCAGACCCATACTCTTGAAAGCTTTATGGATTTAGTGGAGGCTCGTTGGCACAACCCTCAGCAGGCACAGATAGCCACTGACGGGCTCTTGAAACTTGATACTAGAAAGTACAAGTCAGTGCGGGAACTTACCACAGTCGTAGAGCGCCTGATCGTCGTCCCGGGAGTGGAGTACAATCCACAGGTCTTGCTGACCATGTTCCTGAGATGTCTTCCCACAGACATTAGGAATTTATTAGCCAGCGAGGCTCAACGCGAGTATCACACCTTTGAGTCATTCAGCAAGAAGGCCCTAGACTTAGAGGCTACGCTGGGTGGAGCTCAAACCCCTTCTACGGATGGGAGAACAAAGAAGACTCCACACGAGTGGAAGAAGAAGGGTAGTTGATTGATGATGGTTGATTCCGATGGGAATCAAACCGAGATCGATGATGTTTCTGATCTTGTGGAAGGTTCAGAGTTTGACGGCGAGGAGAGTGCTGAGGGTGGAGAGTGTTGAGGGTAGTAACCTCGCTGCCGTAGTTAAGACTAAGGCAGCTGGCCGCGGCAAGGGCGGTCAACAAAGGAGTCAGGGGCAGGCCGCTAACCCAAACAAAATAGTTGCTTGGGTTAGAGCAGGTCTGGATCAAGAAGTGTGGCGGGACCGTTGG
>BFEA01000520.1:133351-162339 GCA_003427395.1 Chara braunii | reverse complement strand
GGGGAGCTGCGTTGTGCCATCTTGCTCCCCCTTCTTCCTCCATCTCCATCTCTGTCACTAGCGGAGCACCACACCTGGTGGGTCCGCTACAGTGATGAGTCGGCCTCACGCTGCATGTGCCCAGGGCGCAACCACCTGCGTCCTGGTCTCAACTGCCTGACGCAGCTGCTGCGTTTGGAAGAGCCCAGGGTGAGGCCCAGGTTGCACTTCAACCAACTGGCGTGCAACAACTGTCTGAGACCCACATTCCAAAATGTTGAGATAAGGGCCTCTTGTGAATATTTAGGCCCGCCTTCACTTAGGGCGGCCACGAGGCTTGCTAGGGGCCACAGTCAGAACATGTGCATGTTGTCTAGGGGCCCCTGATGACACAATCCTCATATCTCTCATTTCTTCAAGTTTTGATCAATCTTCCACTTGGAGGTAAATCGTCACTTTGGTCTTTGATTACATTAGCCTAGTGCATGTGTGTTCTCTCTCTTTTCTCCTTATTTTGATCAGTCTTCCACTTGGAAGTAAATCGCAACTTTGATTCTTGCCTTTTTCTATTGTAATATGCTTCATCTCACTTGTTTTGTCCATTCTTCAACCTCTATGTGAATTGCCACTTTGGTTTTTGATCATACTAGCCTTGTGCATGTTTTTTTTTTTTTTTTCTCCAAGTCTTGATCAATCTTTCACTTGGAAGTAAATTGCAACTTTGATTTTTCTCTTTTTTTAGTGTAGTGTGCTTCATCTCTTGTTTTGTTCATCCTCAATTACAATGTGAATCGCCACTTTGGTCTTTGAACATACTAGCCTTGTGCATGTGTTTTCCCTCTCTTTTCTCCAAATTTGGATCAATCTTCCACTTGGAAGTAAATCATATCTTTGATTTCTACCTTTTTCTAGTGTAGTGTGCTTCATCTCTCTTGTGTTGTTCATTCTTCAACTACTATGTGAATCGCCACTTTGGTTTTTGACTTGTGAATGTGTTTTCCCTATTTTTTCTCGAAGTTTTGATCAATTATTCACTTGGAAGTAAATCACATCTTTGATTCTTGCCTTTTCTAGTGTAGTGTGCTTCATCTCTCTTGTTTTGGCCATTCGTCAACTACTATGTGAATCACCACTTTGGTCTTTGATCATACTAACGTTTTGCATGTGTTTTCTCTCTCTTTTCTCCAAGTTTTGATCAATCTTCAACTTGGAAATAAATCGCAATTTTGATTCTCGTCTTTTTCTAGTATAGTGTGCTTCATCCCTCTTGTTTTGTCTATTCTTTAACTACTATGTGAATCGTCACTTTTGTTTTTTTATCATACTAGCCTTGCGCATGTTCTCTCTCTTTTCTTCGAGTTTTGGTCAACCTTCCACTAAGAAGTAAATCGCAACTTTGGTTCTTGATCATACTAGCCTTGCGCATGTGTCTTGTCTCTCTTTTCTCCAAGTGTTGATCAACCTACCACTTAGAAGTAAATCACAACTTTGATTTTTGCCTTTTTCTAGTGTAGTGTGCTTCATCTCTCTTGTCCTGTTCATTCTCTCATTACTATGTGAAGCGCGACTTTGTTTTTTTTTATCATACTAGCTTCGTGCATGTGTTTTGTCTCTCTCCCCACCATGAGTTGATCAATCCTTCACTTGGTGATGTTCCGCCTCATTCTTGGGTGCTTCCACTTGTCATATGTGTGTGGTAAGACTATGTACTCGTATCAGTTCGCCCTCCCTGTGTTGTATTTGAACACCTCTTCATCTCCCCTCTTCCCCCCCCCCCCCCCGTTTTCTATTTGAATCCCACTGATCTGACTCTGGGCTAATCAAAATGATGCTTCTCCTAGTCAAAACGCCGACAGTGCAACCGGAAAAGAGGGGTAGGTAGAAGATTGTGGCTGCTGCTACAGCTGTTGCTGCTAATGATGGTGAGATTGTTGTTGTTGTTGCCTGCCCAAGCGCTTGGTCGGTGCAGCTGCTAAGAACCGTTGTTTGTGTCCCCGACCAAAAAGCCGGTCCAAAAACGACCAGTTACCCTGCGCAAACCATGGATGCAAAATATCAACCCTGTCAAATAGAGGGATATGGGGGTTGAGGCTTGACAGACCCCATATCCTAGGCATAGGTAGATGGTCTGCAAAATCCAAAGGCCATCCGAGTCCATTTTCCCACAAAAATGGAAAATGGACTTCGCGAAACTATTCGCGTAGAGCCTCGGGCGATGCCCAAGAACGGCAAGTAGGGGCAAACAACGATGGAATGAGGCCCAATTTTAGGAGGGCCACCTGTAGGGTATGTACAGAGGGTCTGTGAAGTTACAAGCGTATCTGACGTCGTTTGGATCAACAAACACAAATCTTAGTTTTTCGGCTCCCCCTCCCCTACAAAAATCAGCAAAAACATAAATTTGAGAAATCTGAGTTTTTCGGTAATTTGAGTTGTTCGCAAGTCTGAGTTTTTGCAAAATCTAAGTCTCTGCTGCAAGTCTGAATTTCGCAAGTCTGAGTTTTTTTAGGGTTTGAACATTGGGACGATACAGGAAGGACAAGACCGAAGACTTAGGAAAGCACCATAGCCAAACTCCTTCCTCCCTCCACCGCCATCACCCGTCCCCCATATCCAGCCGCCTCACACCTTCTTGCTCCTCCACCTCCATCACCCATCCACCATAGCCAACCACCTCACACCTCCCCCTCCATCACTTGTCCACCATAGCCAACCACCTCATGCCTTCTTCCTCCTCCAACTCCTTCACCCATTCACCATCGCCGACCACCTCACACCGTCTCCCTCCTCAACCTCCATCACCCATCCACCATAGCCAACCACCTCACACCTTCCCCCTCCCCCTATATCACCCATCCACCATAGCCAACCACCTCACACCTCCCTCCTCCCCCACCCATTCACCATAACCAGCCACTTCACACCTTCTTCCTCCTCCACCTTCATCACCCATCCACCATAGCCGACCACCTCACACCTTCTTCGTCCTCCACCTCCTTCACCCATCCACCATAGCCAACCACCTCACACCTTCTTTATCCTCCACCTCCTTCACCTATCCACCATAGCCAACCACCTCACACCTTCTTCCTCCTCCACCTCCTTCACCCATTCACTATAGCCAACCACCTCACATCATCTTCCTTCTCCACCTCCATCACCCATCCACCATAGCCAACCACATCACACCGTCTTCCTCCTCCACCTCCATCACCCATCCACCATAGCCAACCCCCTCACACCTTCTTCTTCCTTCGCCTTCATCACCCATCCACCATAGCCAACCAGCTCACACCTTCTTCATCCCCACCTCCACCCATCGATCATAGCCAACCACCTCACACCTTCCACCTCCACCTCCACCTCCTTCACCCATCCATCATCGCCAACCACCTCACATCTTCCTTCTCCACCTTCATCACCCCTCCGTCATAGCCAGCCATCTCACACCTTCTTCCTCATCCACCACCATCGCCCGTCCACCATAACCAACCACCTCACACCTTCTTCTTCCCCCACCTCATTAGCCGACCAATGCCATGTTCAAATGAATATGGGAATGCGAAACATAGAAGGGGTCTTAGGTAGGATGGTAGGGCAAGTAGGTAATAAACTTTGATTAGACATAGGTAGTCTCTCTCTTTCTCTCTCCCCTTCTCTCTCTCTCTCTCTCTCTCTCTCTCTCTCTCTCTCTCTCTCTCTCTCTCTCTCTCTCTCTCTCTNTCTATCTATCTATCTATCTATCTATCTATCTATCTATCTATCCCTTGCTCTCTCCGTCTCTCTCCCCCTTTTTCACCGACTCCTTCTCATCTACCCCTCCCATACCCTAAAGTCTAATCTTAACCCTTCTCTCCCTTCTTCTCTTTTGGCATACGACTAACCCTTTCCCACTCACTTGTCACATTGTCAGGGGGAAGAACGGTGAAAGAACTTTGGCCTCACTTGGTGGAAAGAGAGGGCCAGGGGAGGGTTGCTGGTCCCTTGCACCACTAATAAGGAAGAGTGTTTGAGGATTGGAAAAGACTTGTGACCACAAAGGACTTGAGGTTTCTTAAGGATTTGAGGATTGGCAAGGTTCGAGGTTTGAAAAAACTCGTTGAAAGAAAAAAAGGTAAGTGGACTTGACCAACACCCCGACTGCGTGTGAAAAAGAAGAGGATGGCTTGGGCAATGGAAATGAATGAAGAAGGAAGGAACCAAAGGACAAAGAAAATAAGCATGCGGGAGGGATTATGTGTTGACCCCGAAGGAGGGTTGTGCTTGTCTATATTGCATTCAATGTGCAGGTGAGTAACATTCGGATGCCTTGAGCTGGATAGCGCCCAGACAGGTCGGGCGGCGAAAAGGATCAAATGCCGAATGGGTTGTGAACGTAACCCTCCCCCATAAATGAGTCTATTGAGCATATTGCTCGGCTTGGGAAAAAGGAATGTGGTCTGAATGGTTGAGAGCCTGGGGGAGCAACGGGCAGCCGAAAGGGCTACTAAGTCACATGAAATTGTCGATGGGGCCCCGAAAAGACTAAGGGGTGTATAGGGAAGCAATAAGACATGATGTATGATGCATGAGATAAAGAAAGCCAATACATAGATCAGCTAGAGGATGAAGCAGAGGGCTTCCTGGGGAGGCGATAGGTGCCAACGCGACTTAGTCCGCGGGCCTAAGCCGAGGGGCATCCCTCTACCTCGATGAAGTTGTTAGACCCTGTAGTTAGTGAATGGATGTGTGGCCAAAGAAGGACGCTTGGCCTACGCATGAAGAAAGATGAACCTTCAAAGAATCCTTGAACTGCATGAGTATTGGAAGGAGCAATTGCTTGAGAACACAATGAGGCATCGAAGAATGGACGCTTGCAAAGAATCAGCGAGATTACCCACCTAGCGCGAGAGCTAAGCTACATCCCTCAATGTCAAAGCTCTCTCGCTTGTTGGCCCACCCCCATCCATCTCAAAGCACTAGGTGGGGGTGACTCTGTGACGAATGGTTCCACACCCTGAGCATGAGCGTGGGCGGAGCCGAGCTAGATGGGACCCGTTGAAGGGTCGACTCAAGCTCAAAAGTCTAAGAGAGTGGGGCCCTACAAAATTGGTGGAGGTGCCGAGTAGGGGGTTAAATTAACCCTTACCATTCTGGAGAGGGGTACCCGACGCATGACCGTGTATATAACCAAAGAGAAGGGAATATGAACTTGGGCTTGCTCTTTCCTTTTAGAGTACCAGATTTGAGGGTGGCTGGGCGCACGGCGTGGCCAGGCCTGAAGGTATAACATGCATGATTGAACACTTGATTAGCTTGCTCCTCTTTGGGAGTGACTCTAGCCCCCTTTTTTCACTGCTGGTCTCCGCCAGCCTAGAAGAGGCATGTGGCAACTCGCAGGTCGACCCTTCCTCTTCGTTTGAAAGAAGGGCTCCTGTTACCTGGCAGGCGGTTGGTGTTCTGGTGCCGACTGGGGCCCAATAAAAATCCCGTGGCGGAGTGATCCGACTGGATGGGTGTCTTTCGGTATGCTCCTTTTGGGCCTAAAGGGTCCCTTGCACCAACACTCTAAATTGCTTGAAGGAACCCATATGAAGACAACAATTATCTAAAAGGAACAATCCTGTCGTATGAAATGGCAGAGGAAGAAAGAGAAAGGGAATGAAGGGAGTTCGAAGACTCCTAAGAAAACTAGCTCACCTTTGAAGATGCTTACGAGAAGGAACCAACCACTATGTATGGAAAGTAAGGGGAGTGACACTCACCGTCCTGAGAGAAAATCGAGAGGAGGGGGATAGGACGCTCTGGGCCACTTTTTATGGGTGTTATATGTGTTTTGATGCGAGCACCCTTCTGGTCCTGGTCGTTGGCTGCCTGGAACCCTGGGTACTTGCGAGAGCCCATGGCACCGCGGGTACGACAGAGGATAGGGCACTTTGGCTATGTCCTGTAGTCAGGGACGTGCCTCCCCCAGGAGTCTGGTACTGGTTGGTGCACGAACCCCTGACGTACCCGCATATGTTTGATTTTGGGAAGGATGGGGACCTTAGCAATGGAAGAAGGGGGGTAGCCATCTTAGGAGTTGTTGACTAAGGGGGTCTGCGACACTAGGTGAAGGAGCTTAGTAGGCGGAGTTTGTATGGTCCACTCCCTTGTAAGAACGTGGCGGGGCCCGAGTTGCAGCCAATTGGGCATCCGATGGTGGACAGGTGGGTGATGCCCCTGTCCATCGTTAGGAGTCCAACCTGTTGCGGTGGAGGAAACCCGGCGTCGGATGAAGAAGGAGGGTTGTCCTAGCTGCCAAACGAAGGACCTAAGATATCAGTGGTAATGAATCCCTAGTGGCAGAAGGAAAGAGGGTCCTCTGGTGAGCTATTGGCGAAAGGCCGAGTCCTAAGGAAGTGAGCGATGTCAAGGAGGAGACGGAAGTGTGATTGTGCATTGCTTGAGCTTGTGTGTCACTGTATTCTCCCTCAGTAAGATTAAATGAGGTATGATGTTGTGGGAAGGGCTGAATTTCTAGTCTATTTTCTCCTTATCCTACGTCTACACAAGTGAGAGAAAACGGTGAGGAGGAAATAAAGTTTCTCCTTATCCTACGTCTACACAAGTGAGAGAAAACGGTGAGGAGGAAATAAAGGGCAGCTTGAATGAAACCAAGCAAAGGAATGGGGGAAAGGGGGGCCGATTAAGGATTACAGGAGTCGATCGAGGGTATCAACGAATAAAGGAATTTGGGAATGGGGAAGTAGGCTATGCAAGATCTTGATGGGGGGTCTGAAATAACTCTCATCCAGGATATAGACTGATCGAACCTAAGGGGCGGGATCCGTGCTCGATTGTGAAAACAGGAATCGGGTGCTGGAACCAAGATGGTGTGGTGGTTGTCATCTCGTATCTATTTCAGTGGACTGGAATGTTGATAGATGTAAAGGGTGGGGTATCAGTCGTCCTCCCTGAAGAGGGAACCTGGACGGACCTAGAGGCGGCCTAGCAGACTGTGGTGTTGGACGAGGGGGATGCTTTCCTGTGGCATATTGCGTAGCCACACGGGCCTGCAGGGCCCGTCCCGCATTCTCCGCCTAAAAGCCTAGAAATAAGGGCTTACAGACCTCTGTCGTTTCAGCCTGAAAACTGAAAACGAGGGCCTGCAGGCCCTATTTCGTTTTCAGCCTAAAACAAGGTTTTTCAGCCCTGAGGCTTTTCAGCCTGAAACGGAGGGCCACTTTCGGGCCCTCATAAGACCGACCTACCCTAACACTCAGGCACAAAACCAGGGTTTCGGGAACAGGCTATCTTTAGCCTGTTCCCACGACAGCCTCAAGCAGGAGCTGCAGCGACAGCCCCTGACTCCCTTCGGCATTGGCAAGAGCAGCCTCCTGGACTGCCTCGCCCTGCAGTCAGGAGGCAGGCCGAGTAGTACATAGGGAGTTCCCATGCACTTCACGGGTAGGTAGTTGGACAGAAGGCAGGAGTAGTCTTTAGGATTCGGCCTCGCCCTGCACTCAGGAGGCAGGCCGAGTAGTACATAGGGAGTTCCCATGCACTTCACGGGTAGGTAGTTGGACAGAAGGCAGGAGTAGTCTTCAGGATTTCGGCCGCAACACTCAGGAGGAGTGCTGCAGGAGAAGCTTAGCGCTAGCAGTAGTCTTCAGCGCTGGGCGCTAGTAGCCATAGCAGTAGTCTTCAGCGTTGGGCGCTAGTAGGTGGTAGTAGTAGAGTTGGGAGAGATGGCTGGCGGAGGCCAGTGGGACTTACCTGTGGCGCCATAGCTCCAACTCCATCTTTGAGGTACCTGCATCAAGGCGCCAAAGTACCGGACCACAGAGAGAGAGAGAGAGAGAGAGAGAGTTCTTCTTCTTCCTCTTCTAAGTCCACCATCTCTTCTTCCCCTCTCACCACCTGACTTCTCAGTATCAGCGGACTACTACAGAGAGAGAGAGTTGTGACTTGAGACCTTACGACAGTGGATCCAGACTCGACATTGGGATTCATACATTTTGACGAGGGACTATTTGGGCCTGTGCCGAAGACTTGGTGTTGACGACATTCCCATCTTCCCCTCTTCTTCATCTAACCCCTCCTCTTCTTCGTCTGTGTATGGTTGGGGCTGGCGCATTCTTCCTGTGTGAGCGCCAGACCCCATGGAATGATGATGATGATGTATGTTCGGGGCTGCATTGCAATATTGATTGTTCGGATCATTGGTATCTAAGTTTTCCGCTGCGCTATCTTGTACTTTGTTAGAGAGGTCGGTTCTTGTTCTGCTCTGCACCCTTACAGTACGCAATGGTTTGATATCGGAGCGGACCTCTCATTCAGAGGACCCGCTCAATCAAGTGGCCAGCTTGCTTGATCTATTGATTACGCGTTAGTAAATCAAGTAGGACTTCGTCAAATCTCTGAAAAAAAAATAAAAAATAAAAAAAATCGCAACAACTATCTGAAAATTTCTGATAATCGCATTTCGATTTACCTGAAATTTCTGATATTAGTATTTCGTTTTCACGCAACAAATATCTGAAATTTCTGATAATCGCATTTCGTTTTATCTGAAAATTCCTGATAGTACCATTTCGTTTCTCTGATATTTCGCATACATAGCTGGAAATTTTTGAGGTTAACATTTCGTTTTCTAGGCACATTAGGATAACGATAGAAGTGGTCATATTCTCAGAAACCGGAATTATTCTTTTCTGAAAATCGAATTTCCATTCTATCTCGCAAATTTTTTTGAAAACCAAAATCTTGCGAAGCCTACCAACATTTCGTTAGGCATATTCGGAGGTTGCCATATTCTCAAAAACTGGATTTAGTTCTTTTCTAAAAATCGGATCTCTACTCTATCTCGCAAATTTTTTTATTTTTTTTTCAAGATCGCATTTTGTGAAAGCCGAAACTTTGAGGAACCTAGCCTAGATCTCGCTCGTAGTACTCTTCTGACATGTCTCACTCATAACAGATCGACAGATATATAAAAAAAAAAAAAAGGAAGTAGTCATCTTTTATTTTTTTATTTTTTATATGTTGATTAGGGTCGTGAGGAAAGTATTGTTGGGTTGGTTCCCTACCTGCGTTTTCCCTCCCACCCACCCCTTTGCATGCATTTCCGGGTTGGTACAATGCCACATCAGCAGTGCCACGTCAGCAACAGTGCCACGTCAGCAACAGTGCCACGTCAGCAACAGTGCCACGTCAGCAACAGTGCCACGTCAGCAACAGTGCCACGTCAGTAGTGCCACGTTAGCAACAGTGCCACGTCAGCAGTGCCATGTCAGCAGTGCCACGTCAGCAACAATGCCACGTCAGCAACAGTGCCACGTCAGCAGTGCCACGTCAACAACATGACGGGCCCAACTCTGGGCATGCCAGGCCAACTGGCCAACGAGTCTATTGGCGACTACAAACAGTGGTTCCAGACTCAGCTCGCACTGATCGAGGCTGAGGAACAGCGCCAGCTGACAGCCGAGGCTGCCCGCCTACAGTACAGGCTGAAGCTACGGCAACAACTGGGCAGCAGCGGCTTCAGGCCGAAGCAGATGCAGATACCCAGGCACGCCGCAAGGAAGCCCAGGATCTGCTGCAACGGCATGAAGCCACCAGCATCGAAAAACTCAAGTATTGGCACTTTGAACCATCTGAAGAGCACGACGACGCGACACCGGAAGAGCAGCACAGGGAATTCATGGCCAAACTCGTGACTCGGTTGGTTTACACTTGTAACCACCTGCAGTCCGAGCTGGCGAATATGCAGCGGGCCATGCGGAACCACAAGGCTCAGCAAGAGGATGCAGCATGGGCACTTGATTCCCGTATGCAGGACTTGGAGCAAGTTACACCAAGACCGGAGGCTGGCGAGTCCAGCAGTGCACCCTCTGCCCGCCAAGCTTGACTGATTTGGACTTTCGAGGGACAGTGGAAGCCTAAGGATGGATTTACCTATCCCAGAAAGGGGGGAACACTGTGGTTGTTGACTTGGCATTGGGAACTGTCTCATACGAACTGTTTAGGCGGGCGGAACGTGAAGTAATGTGGGCAGCTAGTCAGCGGGCAGAGATGGAATTGGACGAGATAGACGTGGGGGGGAACTCGGGGATAGAGAAAATGTGAGACGCCTTCTTAGAACGATGAGGTGTATATTGCCTCTGTTCCTGATAGATGCGATCTTCAGGACTCGGATCAGGTTAGTTCAGATATGTTAGTCCATGACAACCCTCGGACTGTACCAATGCGCCAGGCAAGACTCCTTCCAACTATCAGTGGAAATGGGACCCTTCGAAGGAAATTGGGCAAAGGAACTAGCTGAGATGTTGAATTGCCTTAGCATGGATGATGTATATGTCCCAAGCCCCTCGCACTGGAAAATAGTTTACAAGAATGTGGCAATAGGAAAAACTTTCCTGGACGGGCTAGGGGAGTTATTCCGTGAGGAGGAGGATGACTTCATCGAAGACGAGGAGGAAGACGAGATAGAGGACAAAGATTATTTAGAAGAGGGGTTCACGGGTGTGGGTTGAATGGATGGCTAGCGCTGCGCAGATAGGAAAATGGCTAGGGAACAACACCCGAATGACCTCACATTTAGGGGATGGAGACCAAGACAACTCAGAGGGGGAATAGAAATGTCCATACCGGAAAGGAACGAGTGGAGGGGAACTATATGTGATTGGGTCAGAATGAAAATTGTTCCAAAATTGTCGTATCTGTGGATAGAACAAACGTGGGACCGAGTAAGGGAAGAGGAATGATGGGATGAGGTAGCGGAAGGAAATGTGGAAGCAGTTGGAATGATCTGTCTATCTCAGATGGGCTAGCACGTGTTCTGCGCAATTTTAGCATCAGGGCAGGATCTGATGCGACTCTTGGGAGACGCAGAACAATTGACTTGGAAGAAAGGGGAGAAATTCGCTAACGAAGGATGGGGCAGGGTTAGTAGCGGGTCGTAATGGGAGGATGGAAGGAACTCAGGTCACCCTGCCAACGGGCGCATGCCTCAGTGTCGCACTTATGGCTGGATGGTTTGGGGGCTACTATCATATCTTAAGGGTGGCGGAATCTCTAGATCAGATAAACCTCCAATTCTCGTGGCTATCCGACGAATTCTACAAAATCTCGTTTGAAGAAGGGCCTTTCTATAGCGATAGGTCTCACGAGGTTCTCGCCATCTTAAGGGCAATGAGGGACGACCACACCGAGGTGGATTATGAAACAAGAAATGCTATACTTCGCCGCCAGGTGGCAACAACTCCCTCTTATGTATGCGACGTGTTCCTATTATTTGAGGTCTTATGGTTCTACTGAAGAAAAAAAACTAGCGCACGGCCAAGTAGGACGCCAAGGAGACGATGAGAAAGCGAAAAACATGTGTTAACTAGGAGTAAGGCGGAGGATGGATGTACATTATGAGAAGGCGGTTGTGTAAACTAAGGAAGGCGCGCAAAATTTTGTGGGTACAATTGCTGACCGCAGGCGGAAAGAAGGAAGACGCCGCATGATGGCCCAAAGACGGACGCTCCGGAAAGACAAGCCACTCGGGATCCTGCCGCTGCATTAAACGGATGGCAAGATGGAAATAAGCATGCCAGCAAGGAGCAGGGTGAGTAAGGATACAATGTATTTGATAGTGAAATTAGAATGACATGCGCGGGGAGAACTCGGGGGCTGGAATCTGGATCTCCCGAGACGCATTCATGCCAAAGAATCATTATACCTATCAGAAGAGGGTGCGTACCTTTGGGATCATGTTGGCATCTGGGGATGACCCCCAACACATGTTCAAAGGAGCATGGTAGCTAACATGGCGTGAAGGGTTTGTGTTTGCAGAGCCCGGGCAGGATGACGTGACGGTCGAGGTAAGGATCGTTGTGGCGGGTACCTTCACCCTGCCGAGTGAGAACGTACGAATGAGGTTGCTGCCCTTTTTGCCACAGCAGATGGGTGGCACGGAGCGCATCAGACGGACGGTAGCAACACTGGTCGGCCTAGACTTCGAGGGGGCCATGAGGTTTCGTGAATACTATCGTTTTTTTTGTAAATGGGACTGTTTGATGAAGAGCAGGGCTACAAAGTGTTGAGCATATTGTGAGCAACAATGACGACAAGACCAAGAATTCCACTAACCAGTGACAAATTTATGTGAGGCGTCATTAGGCGGGAAGTGAACCGTGGACCAATCTACGTAGACGACGTATATCGGCTGTTCGAGTTATTGGAAGAAAGGACTATCCAAGAGTGATTAACAAAGGAAGGATAATGGTAGGAGTCGGGCAAGAAGAACGAAGACCTAAAGGGAAGGAAGGTAGTAAGCAGGCATTTGACTCATAAAGGAAGTCACAGGCTATACTTATTTCTTTCCGGGCTATGCAGGAGCTCACCAGGCGACAATGGTCACAAGACGTGCCCGAACGCCACGAAAGCCTACATACCCTTGCTTGCCTATGGAGCGCGACAATGGGTGGGAAGTATCGCTTCCTGCAAACTATGAGATTCGAGGGATTGATGTAGAATGGCAGGCCGTAACCTTGGGGAGAAACAGTGCCTTCATGATTTTGGAATGTTTATGGAGAGGTATGAGGTTTAATCGAGGACCTGGGGATGATTTGTATACTGACTTTAGGGTAACCGGGACCTTGTACCTGCCTAAAATCGAGTGACACTTGTAAGGGATCGGGATGGCTCAGGGGCATGGGCTACCAGCGGTTCTTCAAAGGCTGCCCAAGCGTTGGCGCGAATAGATCAAGAAATCCGAGGGAAAAGGAACGTAGGGCTAAGGACCAGTGTGAAAGTAGGAGGCTGACGAGAGTTTAGGGCCCCGACATCCCGATTACGGTGCCAGGTACCCCGATTCATGATAGATCTTATCTTTAGAAGCATCTCAATGGCAAGAGACCTGGTAAATATGTTCGTAGTATGGGTACATCACTTTCAACCCCAGACGATTGGGAGTTTTTACGACATATCGGTAAAACACGGGCATTTATGGGTGAATAGGGCTTGGGAGTTGCTTGAACTCGTCGACATTCTGGTGTTTGGGACACCACGGCTGGCCTATTCGGAATATGAACTAGTTATCTTAAGGGAAATAGAGATCGAGGAAAACTACCTAGCAGGGGTGGCTCAACTATTTGAGGAACCTGTAGAACAGGCAGAACCCGAAGAGCAGGTGTGAGAATCACATAAAGGTTGTCTAGTGGAAATGTTATACTGCATATTACTGAGTAAACACAGGGAAAACACTCATAAAAGGGAGGCTGGACAACCAGGTAAAGATAGGATCAATAGGCCTAGTAAAAACAGAGGACCTAAAAAAAGTGGGGCACTTTCCATGACAATTGGTTGCCGGAAACCCTGAAATGGCGGCCCACCGACCACCCAGAATCCGAAAGGAGTACATACTTCACAGAGGGCACGACGTAATGGAAAACCCCGATGAGGCCGAGAGGAGGTACGAATCAGCAGGAAATTGGACCTAGAAGGGACATGAGGACCCCAGATGGGGAAACAAGAGACTCTACTTGTCCTTCCTGCATATGACAATGGTAACAGAGACCATCAAAATCGCAAGGCAGGAAGAAGACGTGGAAGTATACAGGGTAAGGAGGGACCCTAAGGTGCACGAGAGTGCAGGAAGACCCGGTTGGACAGGAAGTGAGAAGGTTCATGGGTAAGAAACAATTTCGAACCTTGTTTGGGCCATCTTGCTATCTATATGTACTCCTAGACAAAGTATATAAGGAGGTGGCAGGCTTCTCCTTCTACCTATCCCGCGGGGTCTCACGGCCCAAAATCGTAACGATTTTCTTCAGGGGGTGTGCATGACCAAGGAGGAAGAAGAAGACTTGGTCTCCTTGGGATTTTCCGGACCTAGGATGAAGGATGCAACTCAGATCGAGTCTGAGGTGCTTTACTGGTTCTGCAAAGTTAGGATGGTTTTCTACAATATATTTGCGGGCAAGTTTAGCATTAGGGCAGTGCATCAGGATCGGGGAGCGGCCAGGCCGCCGGTAGAAATAGAAGGGTCAACGTCTTTCTGGGCTACGACAATGAGTAGTGTGTTGGAAGACTTCGGGCACAAACCGTCAGCCTATACGAGCCCGACTGGGATGATCAGCATCGTCGTGGGATATCGCTGCCCAGTGTACCGACGCCCTACTACCCGCCTGGGACGCGGCCGACACCAGAAAAATTTTGGGGGCTAGGGGTCGATCCTCTGCCTTTGCGAGTCGCAGAGAGACCCTTCCAGATGCCCAGGAAACTGAATGGGTATAAGGGCTTCGTAGAATTCAAAGGGAAAGCCACATGGAAGGGAAACTGTTGGAGTCGCTTTTATGGTACTTCGAACAGGAAGGTAAGATCGGATGGGGAAGCCCCATACCGCCAACGCTCCTTAGTGACACCTACCAATTGACCATTCAACACCATGGTGCACGATACCCCTGTAGAGTGCGTAAGTCATTGTAAACAGGAAAGGGGTCATTCTCGGCTAGGCCAAGTTCTCCGTGACGGGTGTGAACCCTACCTGCCCACCTGGAGCGAGGCCTGGGCATTTCTAAACACCGAACAGAGGCCCAACCTTTAGGAAGAACCTTGCTATAGATCTAGGTTGTTGGATCGGACGTCTGGGACCCCCCTGACCGTTCGGGATGTCCGACCGGACGTCTGGTTGGACGTCGGACCGGACAGGATATGTCCGACCTAAAGCAAAAAAAAAAAAAAAAAAAAAATTTTTTTTTTTTGAAAACAATCATGTGGCTTCCACCTTGCATTAGGTGTATGCCACCAAATTTTTGGATCATTTGGGCCAGTAGAATAAATAATAAAAATCTTCAAAGATTCTAATCCCCACCTATACCCCTCCTATCCCCACCAAAACCCATCTACCCCCCCGCCCCACCCCAAATACCACCCTATCACCAAATGCTAAGAAAAATCTGAAACCTTTTGTGGGGGGTCTCTAGGGCATGCGCAACACTGTGAATTTTTTTTTTTTTTTTTTTGTTTTAGTGTCAAAATCCGTCGTCCGGAAATCTGGATTACGGCGGTACCTGACGTCCGGGGGAGACGTCCCGGGGAGACGTCCGAGGGAGACGTCCGGTCTCCGGACCATTGGTAACCTAGCTATAGATACACTTTGGTTAGTAGAAAGGGGATAACAATTGAACTCTTGTTCTATTTAAGTAAAGACTGGGAAAGGGTTAAGGTAGCCGTTGTCGCAAAGAAGGTCGAGATTGTTCTTAAAAAGGAGAGGAAGATGTTGACCCTAAGGAAAAACAGGGACCCACTCCGTCAGGACATACAACCAGAGATTCTATGCATGCTATACTGGGTGCTGGACCGCTTCAGTGACCTTACCGATGGAGAAATTGAGTATTATTCCTTAGTCGGGTGGGGAGACAAACCTACAATGGTCTTTTCTATGAGAGTGTCGATTGGCAAAAGTGAGGAAGCTATTTCATGGATGAAGCAAACATGAAGATTTAGGACCTATAGATCCTAAACCACGGACGACATGTCCCTGGGAAAAACCTCTGTTGTGTGCAAGGTTAGGTAAAATGGCAACAGAGGACGAGGCGGGGCAGGATATTGTAGGAGCAATTGAGGTCAGAATGTAGGAGGGAACGTAGGGCAAGATGAGGGGGTTCAAAGGGACCGGGGAGTCAACAAATCCCGAAGGCTCCAAGGAAGGGAGGAAGGACGTTACGATGTCAGGCGGCGCAAGCCTTACGTCGCCCTTTACTTCCTTGAGAAAAGCATTTGTCGAGGACCAGGCCTAATCACTACGACCAACTTGGACACAGTTTCCCTTAAGATCTACGACGACAATACTAAGTGGAAGACATTGGAGCCGACAGGTTGGGGGAACGTGATCCACTGATCAAGGGAGAACGTTTTCTGAGGATACCTAAAAACTTTTATAGCCGGGGAATATAAAAAACAATTATGGTAAAAGAGGAAGGCCCGGAGACGTCGAGCGACTGACGGGAAGAAGAGGCAAGAGCTTACGCTAGAGTTTGGGACTGACGTCGTGACGCGTGCAGTGAGAAATCTCCCGGTTCTTGTGGTGAGCATCCGGCTACCCCAAGGGTCGACGACCATGGAGAATTATTGCACGGCCAAAAGCCGAGGAAATTACTAGCCCCGACATTTGGGGTCAGTATGGGTTACTTCAACCCCTACCCATACATGAGGGTCGTTGGCAGTCCATCTCGATGGATTTCATTGGCCCCCTTCTCCCTCCCACTGAGCTCGGTCATGATGCTATCTTGGTCGTCGTCGATCGCTTCACGAAGCAAGCACGTTTTGTTCCGTGCCGCTATCGCATCAGCGCTCGTGAGGTCGCCGACATCGTTTTCGACTGAGTCGTGCGAGATCACGACTTACCTCAGAGCATCATCTCTGACCGTAACCCGTGCTTCTCGCGACGCCTACACGAGGTGTACGGATCCCAGTTCCACTTCTCGTTGTCTTACCACCCTCAGACGGATGGTCAGACTGAGGTCACTAATAAAACTCTCGGTAATATCCTCCGGAAGTTTATTAGGGATGACCAGCAGTGGGCCTTAAACCCATGCAGAGATTGCGTACAACCACGTCGTTTCGCCTGCCATGGGGATGTCGCCATTCTATTACGACTTCGACTACCACCCTCGCGTGTACGCGGACTTCCTACAACCATCGTGGTTGCGCTCAGACACTCCTTGTCTTGTGCTTGACGACTGGATCGCCCACATGGCGGCGATTATGAAGCGCACACATAAGAGTATAGTCGACTCCCAGACTCGCATGACCGCACGAGCGAACCAATCACGAATGATTCATCCATTCGAAGTCGGTGACGATGTGCTCGTTGACGCACGCTGCTTGCAGCTCGAAGCGGATACGCTTCGCAAGTTTAGTCGTCGCTTCTGGTCCATGCCGCATCCTTCAGGTCGTCGGTTCTGATACTGCCGCTAGTCCGGTCAGCTTCCGTGTGAAGCTACCTGATTACCTTCAACAGACTCGCGTACACGATGTTTACCACGTCTCCTTGTTGCGTCCTTATCGCAGACCGCCCGAGCGTTTTGTTGGGCGTCCTTATGAGCGCCCTCCACCTGTCATGGTGGACGGTCATGAGGAGTTCGTCATTTCCGACATCGTATCTCATCGAGTTACCGACAATACTCGTCCACGCATCGAGTACCTTGTGCGTTGGAAGGGCTATCCTGATGAGGAGGCTACTTGAGAGCCCCATATGACCGTGCTCGTCGTGCTGAGACATCTTCTCCTACTCAGTTGACTGACCCTCTTCCTCCTCCGGCTGAGGAGATTGCTGAGGACGAGTCCACTCCCTCTAAGGCCGTTCTTGGGCAGCAGATGGACGCCTCTGCGCGCCCACAACGCACTCGTCGACGCCCTCGACGCCTCGATGACTGATACTCTGATCACCTACTATCATCCTACTGACTCACACCTTCAGGTACTCCATCATCAACTTCTTCAAATGTCAGCGTCTTGCGGCCCTGCTTCGACATCGACTAGACTCCTACTTCATCGACGTCATCAACCACTTCGACGACTTCAACTACCTTCTCGACTTCAGCCAGCTTATCGGCTTTAGCTACTTTGGATGTGACTACTTCACGCCACCACCCTACGCTGTACATTCCCTTGCATTTGTCGCATGATGGTTCTCACTTAGTTGGGTCTCTTTGAGTTAGGCTCTCCGTTGGTATCACATAGGATTTGGGACCGTAGCGTTATCTTGGCTTCCTTGCTCCCAGATCTAGCTCCCTCCCCCAGTCGGTGAGTTGTGTGCATGTTTCCCTCACCCACTGCCCTCATCACCCGAGTGCCGACTCTTGCATGCCTTCGGTTAGGCATATCTCCACCCTATTGCAGGCTCCCCTTTTCATGGTCGACCTTCCATGGTGTCACCCTTTTGTCGAGCATTACCCGCCTTGATGGTCTATCTGTTAGGGTCATTGGTTTTGTTTCGTTACCACTCTCCCACCTTGAGCCTGATGACCTATCCCGCCTTCGTGTGTGACTTCCCTTAGGAGTTTCGATTCTTAGGCTGCATTCACCCCCTCTGAGACCATCCCACTCTTAGTGGTTCAGCGACATGACATTACTTGTGCATATTGCTCTTTTCCCTTTCAGCACTGTGGTCATTGCCTCTAGGACCTTAGGATTGTATCATGCTACATTTCATTTTCTGCTGATAGTTAGGATCTGTATACCAAACATTTGTTTTTCAGCTGACATTATGTAGCTTAGGCTGCATCGCATGGACTCCGCATCCTAGATTTCTCAGCTTTCTTTATTGCAGATTTCCGCTGCTTTTACGGATAGCGTGTTTATGGCTCTTGCGATCCATTAGAGGTCTGAGGATCGTGCAACGGGCCTCTATCTGCCCTGGCCCAGGTCCTATTCGGCTATTTGCTTGTTCGGCCTGTGGGACCAGGCCGTGGCTTGACCCCACATGCCGTGTACTGTTTCAGTTCAGTCTAGTCCTGCCCGGTACCACTGTCAGTACCAGGTCAGTCAGTTCGCTAAGGGTATACCCCAACTGTAGTCTGTATTCTGGTTCACTCTTCATTCTGCACTTTTGGAGTACGTGCGTGTTGAGTCTGCGTCGGAGCTGTGCTGTCCCTTCCAGCTCCATCTTCATCTCCTCCCTCTCAATCCTTCGTCTTGATGCTGACAGACCGCCATCCCGGCGGGTCCGTCACAATCGCGATCGCTGGATAATCGAGGTTGTCAACACCTAGCAGAAGAGACTACAGAACGGGAATGACCTTGAGTGCTCGAGTTAGTGGTGACTGAAAGTAGAATAACTTATTATGTGATGGTATGGTCACAAGGATGGATGAGGTGCGAAATGGAGAGAGAGGAGACAGTCCTGGAGGTGAGGTCCCTCGTATAAGAAGGAGAGATGAGAAGGTTGACATGACAACATAATTAATTATGACCCCAATTAATTACAAAGTGAAGGAACTTGTGGATGGATACCAGGATTGGTGGCTCTCTACGGACGAGCCAAGACTCCTTGCGCTGGAAAAAATGGTAGAAGAGATAGCCACCATTTACAAAGAGGAGAGAGAAAGAATAGTGAATTGGAGAAACGAGTTTTTAGCCAAGATAAGAGAGTGGATCCGTAATGGGACGGGCAAGAAGAGAAATGGCTGGTCCTGAGTCGAAAAATCAGAGGTAACAATTGATTGTCGAAGCAAAGATAGAAGGGTCACTTGTACGAGCTAGGATTCAAGCGATATACGACACAACGTTGGATCAAGCCGAAAAGGCCGAGTGTTCAAGGCGAGCTGTAGTGGAAGCCAGTAAATGTGCGATTTGGTTGGCAACAGATGAGATTCGACTAGTCAAATTAGAGATTCATACAACTCCATTTAAGGAAGAGACGGTCGTCCGCTCGTGGAGAGAGACAATAACTGAGGCAAAAACGAATCTAAAGGAGCAAGCGAGAGAGTTTAGAGAGCTTTCTAAAGTCATTATCGACGGAGTTTCGCTGAGAACGTTGGAGGTTAACTCGCGTTTTACGAAAGACGTTTTGACTACCACGTTGGTTACTAGAGAAGAGGGCAAGGAGGTCGACTTTGAAGCACTACCAGAAATTCTTGAAAGTTCAACTAAGAGGATTTCAGCAGGGTTGAGCAGAGTGACTGAGAATGAATTGGGAGTAGGAGGAGACGTAAAGACACAAGAATCTAGGACTAACAGTCCTAAGAGAAAAATGGGGGTGAAATCAATTAGCGATGCAGAGAAATTGAGAAAAGCCTTGAGAGAACTGGAGAATCGAGAAGTTTCAGGCGAGCCTTATAGAAGGAATTCTTATTCGATGGCGTATGTGCCAAACTCTTACGCTCCTCCCTTTTATAAGCCTCCTTTATATCAACCGCATCCACTTGTGGGACTCAAACGGTCTTCACTGGCCAAAACGTAACTGAATTTTGGACGACAAGGAGGTTCATGCCTTGAGAAGAGAATGGTTGGAACAAGAGATGATCACCAACTTCCTCTCCCATATGGCGCCAAAGATAGATCATGAGGTGAGAGCCACTATTCCTGATGATGGTCGGTTGTTGACATTCCAGGAGAAAGTCTCCCGAGCCTTTGCCTGTGAAGATGTGTCTTATTCAGTAGAAGATCTTAGCGAGACGAAAAAGGAGGAGAATGAGAGTTTGATAGCGTTTGCAAAAAGGTATGAGAAAGCCTCAAATCCGTTAGTGGAAGAGGGGTTTATAGGTGAGATCGAAAGATGTAGAATATTCCTGGGACTCTGTCGTGAAAGAAACAGGAGATGGTCATGAGGGAACTTCCTACTAAAAGGTTAACCTTCACGCATGTGAAAGCTTTAGCTCGTGACACGGAAGGGTTGAATGTTAGTCCCTACATGTTGAAAGTCCTAGACAATCTGGGGAAAGGAGTATCTTCAAAGAGAGGGGGAGGAAAAGCTTTACCTGAAGAAAGAACGGTGAGAATAAAAGGTAAGGACACAGGGTCTCCTAGACGAAATGAGCCCAGTAGAAGTGATGGAGAATGGAGGAAGGGAAATCGAGGAGAGTGGAGAAAGAATGATGGAGAATGGGGCTCCTCAAAATGGTCGAATACAAAAGACAGTCGTTGGAAATCTAGAGATGAAGTAGAAGCAAGGAAACCATAGAGACGTGAGGAGGAGATGGCAAAGGAGATTGAGATATTAAAAGTCGAGATGAAAAAGTTGAAACACAGTAATCAGAAAAAGGAGGAACCGTCTTTAAAGTCTACTCCGCGACAAGAAGTGAGAGAAAAAGGGGACACCAGTCCGAAACTAACATGGAACGATAGAGCATGCATGTACTGCGGAGATGAAGATCATAGGAAAAGAGATTGCCAAGCGATGTTGGAGTCGTTGAAGGAAGGAATCATTGAGTTGGACGATAGGAAGTATGTGATGTGGGCGTATGAGGGGAAACTTGTGCCCTTTCTACCGTCAATGAAAAAAAATGTGGATATTCAAAGGAGAAGGATGAACGAGGCGAAAGCAAAACAGGCCCAAGTGCCCCTGTCCTCAAAGGTTTCCAGGGTAACGCTTGAAGATGAAATCGATGAAGTCCAAGTTACAAACCAGAACTGCGGGTAACCAAGACACCAACGCCAGAATGGCGATATCCGAACCAGCTCCGATACCAAATTGCAAGCAATATGAGTGAGAACCATATACAGAAAACCAAGTTACAAAATCACGCAACTGTCCAAGTAGTCATGTACCAAGCATAGAGCATAAGTGCACCAAGATTCCATCCACATAAGAGTGATACAATGAACACATGAGCCAATCTTCAAGCCCCCAGGCCACACCAACGCATTATCCAATGTCGCTCCTACTGTATGGCGCCAAGCGCCCCTCCTACTCTACCTAGCCTATACTACCATAGCTGCATTCATGCAACAGGTTCACCTCGCCTCTGAAGACCGATGTACATGACGTGAACACCAATGCCGACTTCCCACATACACCAGGGACATATCTTTGTCTCCCCTCATCATCCCTGACTTGCCACAGTGTGCATTCTCAACACCCAAAGACCACCATCGCTATCCAGACCTGTGCCCAACAGCCCAACTATGGTTGTTGTGCGCCCACTGCCCAACAGTGCACCTCACACCTCAGCGCCCGTGCGCGCGACCCAGCCGACAGCTTCGTGTAAAACACGAAGTTGCAACGCAACAGCGTGGCCGGATTGCCTGCCTACGCCAGAATCACCTGCCCAACGATGCTCACTTTCCTATATGGAAAGTGAGCTCAGCCTCTGCTACCTCTGGGCCTGGCTGGGCGAGCATCCGATAGCTTTCGGGCCTCAATGCTTGCGCCCAGGCCCAGTTGCAGTTACGGGCCTGGGCTGTTTACAGTTGGGCACGTCCAGGCAGTCCATGGGCCTCCACATGTTCGTTGTGATCTCATTGGCTCACGGCCACTATGTGCCAACAATGCTGCAATTTCATTGGTCCGTGGCTGTTGTATGATGTGTTGGCCTCTGAAGCACACACCCAGGGCCTTAACTGTGCGGGGCCCTGGCTCAACTGCCCGTCGAGGCTGCAACTTCCAGAAAGAGCCTAGAGAGGCTCACGTTGCTCTGTAACCAATTGGCGTGCTGCAACTGTCTGATACCCACATATGGAAAAATGTCAAATCTTGGCCTCTTGTGAATATTCAGGCCCGCCTTCACTTAGGGCGGGCACAGGGCTTGCTGAGGGCCTCTGCYCAGAACATGTGCATGTTTGTTAAGGGCCCCGCGAGGGCTCAGTCCCCGCACATATACGACCCCTTTAGGGTGATCACACTGGCCTATACCCAGGCCTTGGCACATATTTGCAGGCCCGCCTTCACTTAGGGCGGGCAAGGCCTTTCCCAGCACTGTCGAGGGGTCAAGTCCTCACAGTTGCATACGTGGTTTCGATTCTCTACCATGACGAATTAGTTGATTGTAGGCATACGTGTGCCGTGCTGGAAAGGTGTTGTGCCCTCCCTAAGTGAAGGCCGGCCTGCAAATACGTGCCAATGCCTTATAGGCCTATGAGACTAGTCTGAGGGGCCCAAGCAGGGCTTGTTGGAACCCCTATGTGGGCATGGATCTTCAACGAGGCCTTGCTATGAGTTAGCTCCTCATCATGCCCCTGTAGGGGCCTTGCAGCAAGCATGAGCCCGCCCAAAGTGAAGGCGGGCCCCTGAATTTCAATATGACCTGAGTTCGTCAATGTTGGCAAAGTTTGGTGGGCGCCAGACCGTTGCCGCGCGCCAGTTGGTTACATCCTCCGTACTCGTGAGAATCAGAAATAAATCGTGAACCTTCTACGCTCTTCCAGCGGCACAGACGAAGCAGGGAGAACCTCACGTTTACCTCCTAGGTGGTTGGGCAGGCCTAACCCGTTCGGTCCCAAGCCACTATGTTATGAACTTGGTTGTCTGGCGATTTTCACCGCCACTCACACACAGACAATCTCATACACGCCCATACATGCATAAGAAGAAGGGGAGAGGAGACAGAGTACACATTGTACATAGATGAGAATAGGCAGTGGAACATAACCATGCACAAGTGTGGAGAGGACACACAGTGTTTCTCACTCTCCGACGAAACTCCCAACAACCAATCACAAGAAGACACGTGCGAGGATAACAATAGGATTCACGCTGATGATGAGCCAACTCAAACCAATTATCGTTACAGAGTTTGTTTCAATATCGCGCCACCCTCAGAACTCCACACACCACTCTCTATCCTACACCCAGTTAGTAACGCAACCCTGAAATGGCCTCCCAGACGCCAACGCCAACTGCTCAGATGGCAATGAAGCCTTCATCGTCGATGAACACTCTAACGAAGAAGCCGACAGCTATGGCTGCCACACCACTGATGAAGCCCTGACAACTCCAGAGGGGACATGGGCGACAGTGGTCCACCCACGAATACTCAATGAAGAGCCTCAACATAGCCCCGCCAGACGCTGATACCCTCAGGTGTAGATGCTCTGAGGATGCCCCAGCTACGGCAACCTCCAGAAGGCTGGCTATGGCTGTCACACCACGACGAGGGTTTCAGGATGCCGCTTGCAGACCATCGCCTCCACCAAACTTCCTTGGCTCCCCAACGCTGTGTCCCAAAAATGAACAGCCAAAAATCCCCAAATTACCGGCTCAGTCCTATTAATAGACTAGCCCACTTTAGACCTAGACCTACTGGGACCGGTACAGTTTCAATTTGGCCTGTTCGGCCTGGACCCTATCCGGCTATACGGCGTGAGACCGTTGCTACAGCCCAAGGCCCGTTGGGCCTGCTGTCCGAGTGATAGCCCGATACTGCTAGAGGCAGTGAGGGTACTAGAGGAAATTTGGGGTACCACTAGGAGTATAATTTCCCGAGATTTACAGATCTGTCCCTCGTGGATTTCCCTCGGACTGAACTCACGATTAGTCCCTGACACAAACAAAGTTACGAATCTGACCCTAAGACACGAATATACAACCTCACAGTCAAATCTCGGCAGCAGAATTCAGCAAGTCATTGCAGGCTTACCCTCCCGGGTAGCGAGGACCTCCGCGCTAAGGGTGCAGACGAGGAGATCGGCGAGGAAGGTTCCTTTTTGAGCCGCCTCGTAACGAAGTACTATAGACTTTGCTGTCTTGAGAAGTTCTTTCCTGGTGAACCATCTGTCCTCGGTATGGGGCTTGAAACAAAACTTCACAAGATACTGTCGGTCGGGGCCAGTGCTCACTCGTCCTCGATGGACTCCACGTCATATCCCTTGCCAAGGATCGGTGGACCAAACTGAGGGGGCCGGTCTGGGAATCCATCAGTTGGGATGAAGGGAAGCAGCTTGGATGCATGGAAGACCGGATAGGTTTGTAGATGTAGTGGGACGTCGATAACGTACGACGGGCCAGAAGGACCGGAGCCCACTGTATCTAACACCTACCACGGACCCAGGTATCTTGGCAACAACTTGGGAGAGATATCCTCATCCCTCGACAACTCTGAACTGGCTACCCCGACGTAATCGCCAGTACGAATGGGGGAAGGACGTCGGTGGTGATTAGCTTGTTCAATCATGGCCTTTTGAGCCTTGAACAAGTTTGCCCGTGCCCTTTCCACATCGGATCTGTAGCGTCTGGTAAACTCCGCAGTGCCAGGGGTTAGATCAGACTTAACCTTATTGATGATGTCATCAAGAGGCTGTCGTGGCTCACGTCCCCAATGCAAACGATATGGACTAAACCCCGTTGAAGAGTGAATAGAGGTATTGTAAACAAACTGTGCACGAGCCAAGTGGAGATCCCAATCCTGTTGATCTGGAGAGATGACAGGTCGCAGCAACTGAAACAAGACTTGGATCATCACTTCAGCCTGACCATTGGCTTCAGGATGACGGCCAGAAATCATGTCCAATCGTGAGTGTAGGTAGTCCTCGCTGTAGGACTGCCAGTCATTGCTGCAAAATCGTGGATCTCTATCACTGACTATAGAAGTGGGTGGCCCATGGTGAGTGACCCACCTCTCTGAAAACGTTGCTCTCACAACGGGGACCCTAGCTACTTCTGGCAAGGGGATGAACTCTGCGTACTTAGAGAACATGTCCACACAGACCATTACCTGACGCATGCCACAAGGGGTGGTCTTGCCTAGATCTGTAAAATCTATAGATACAGATTCAGCAGGACCATCAGGTATGGGCAAGGGTTTGAGCAGTCCCAGAGGAGGTCTACGCTGGACCTTATTTCTCMGGCAGAGCTCACAGGTTTCAATGTAATGCAGCAGATCACTCCGCATCTCGTTCTAGAAGAAGCGCTGTAACAGGGCTGCATATGACTTTAGGAACCCAAAATGGTTGCGTGCATCATGGCACTCTGACATCAGCAGAGTCCTCAGTCGCTGGTTCTGGTGAATGCACAAGCGCTCCTCACCCCTGCTGTAAGTGTACAGCAAATCTGAACTCAGGGCATAACCTGGTTCAAAGTTGGGATCTGCTTGCAGATTCCTGACTATGGGTCCATAAGTCGGGTTCTGAGGCAGTAAACGGGCAATGGTTTGACGAGTCTCCTCTCCAAAGGAGTGAGTAGAGGAGATCAACGCAAAAGTGTCAAGCCTACGAGAGAGGGCGTCTGCTACTTTGTTTTAGCAACCCTTCTTATGTTTCAGTTCAAAGTCAAACATGTCAATGAACTGAATGTACCGTGCTAGTTTATCGTTTAACTCTCCCTAGGACTTCGTCCACTGCAGCGTGGAATGATCAGAAAAGATCTTGAAGTGCCTTCCCAGGAGAAAGTGCTTCCAATGCTTTAGTGCACAGACAAGAGCATACAACTCTTTCTCGTAGGTAGAGTCTTGAAGCTTCTGTGTCTTGATCTTCTTGCTCATGAACTTTACAGGCAGTAGACCATTCCCATCATCTTGCAGAAAAACTGCCCCAATGCCATACTGACTAACGTTAGTAGTCAGGATAAATGGCAAAGTGGGGTCAGGCAACTTCAGCACTGGTGCACGAGTCAAGGCCTTCTTGAGTCGTGTGAAGGCCAACTGACAGGGGAGGGACCAAAGAAAAGGAGTGTCTTTCTTTGTTAGGTTAGTCAGGGGTAAGGCCACCGTAGAAAAGTTTTTGACAAACTTCCTGTAGTACGAAGCCAAACCCATGAAGGACCTGACATCCCTCACTGTCTGTGGCTGGGGCCACTCCTGAATAGCAACAATTTTGGCTGCTTCAGGGGCCAGCCCATCTCCAAAGATTACATGACCCAGATACATGACAGAGGGAACTCCAAAAGAGGACTTATCTCTGTTGATCTTATACTGGCTGTCACGTAACGGCTTAAGAACCAGAGCCAGATGCTCCGCATGCTCCCTGACAGTTCGGCTGAAATCCATAATATCATCTAGGTAGACAACCATAAACTTGTCCAGGTAAGGCCTGAAGATGCGGTGTATCTCAGTGTGGAAGGTACCTGTGGCATTGCAAAGTCCAAATGGCATAACCAAATATTCGTAAGTACCATATCTGGTTTTGAAGGCGGTCTTGTGGACATCCTCCTCTGCCATCTCAATCTGATGATAACCAGATTTGAGGTCAATTTTGTTGAAAACTGTGCAGCCTTGTACCATATCCAGCAGGTCATCGATCCTAGGAATCGGCTTTGTACTTTTCCTAGTGATCTTGTTGAGGCCCCTGTAGTCGATGCACATTCTCAACTCTCCATTCCCTTTCGGGACGAAGAGCACTGGTGCGCCAAATTCAAATGTGCTTGGCCGTATCTAGCCTTTGCTGGTCAGGGTCTCTAACTGCTTTCTGAGCTCATCAAGCTCAGCAGGGGACATCTTGTAGATGCGGCCCTTGGGAGGGACCGCTCTAGGTAGCAGCTCGATGTAATGCCTGGTTGGCCGGTTGGGCAAACCAAACTGCATCAGATCTGCATACTGATCCACAATTTGTTGTACTTTCGGAGGACAGGAAGCAGGTGCAGCGTCTGTTTGCTTGACCAGAGCTAAAAATAGACGCTCATGGTTGTACTCGCACGAGAGGGAATAAAACTCTCTCGCTCTCAAACAGCAGCAAGAGGTCTTTGGGTGGTGTTCAACAACAATCCTGCAAGTCTGATACACCCCCTGTTCATTGGGGAGTTCAACCTTAGGGATCTGCCAATCGATCCTAGGGTTGACTGCCCTCAGCCACTGCATCGAGAACACCAGATCAAAGGGTAGGTTAGGGAATATGTAAAAGTTCAGATGGTGTCTGACTTCCCCAACACTGTCGAAGGTGACAGGGATGCCCCTGACCTTCTCCCTCAGGGTGATAGTAGTGGAGTCTCCTATCCTAACCTGCAGCGGATGCTGCAACTGCTCAACTCTCATGCCAGGTGCAATTTCTTGACAGCTCTGGGGGACATGGAGCTTCTGGTGGCTCCACAATCCAGCAACCCCTTGATTCTGATGTGATTGATCAGGGGCCGAAGCAGGATGAGGTCAGACTTGACTTTCCTTTGTTCTTTCAGATGAAAGAAAAAGGCAGCAAGTGTCTGCAGCTTATGCTCCTCCGGTTCCTGATCCGGGTCAGGATCCTCATAACAAAAGAATGTTGCCCGCGCAGCTCCCACACTCTGCGGTGTCTCAATTGAAGCAGCTGCAGATCCATCTTCCTCTGAGGATGAAGGTGTAGCACTAGACGGAACTGCAGTCCCCAGGGTCTGCTTCAATTTTTTGATTGACCCGGGCCTGGCATGTAGGGGCAGTCCTTCAGGAAGTGTCGACCCTCACATCGCAGGCAGACCCCTCTATCCTTTCTTATTCTCCAGACTCCTTCCTGGATCTTGAGATTATGCCAGGGAAGAGTGGAGGGATTGAGTGGGTCGGTTGGCATACAGACATCTTTTGGCAGGTTAAGGCACCGGGCAGGGGTAGAAGGATGACGTCCCTTGTCCTTCCCCTTGGTACTGGCTGAGGCTGTGGTGGGAGAAAACCTTTTCTGTTGCTGCAGAACTCCCAAAACAGCCCGAGTTAGGGACGCTGCGACATCTGTATCAGCAGCTGACTCAGTCCCAACTGATGGTACATCGGCGTGGGAGTCTGAATCACTGGCTGATCCAGATCCCGCATGTGCAAAGGCAGCCTTTCCCTTTTTGCCACCACGAGGGAAGGCCCCTTTTCTTCTATCAGAAGAGGGGGCCTGGACATGCAGCTTTGCCTCCATGTCCAGGGCTTCACGCCCGAAGGACCTCCAATCCTTGTGCCCAACACTGTATAAAGCAACAACAAACTTCTCAGGCGCTGCCCTGCAGAAGTTGGTTAGCAGATCATCTGCTAATGCGACCAACCCAGGGGTAGAGGTGAGCTGCTCGAACTCTGCAAACAAAGACTGCAGCGACCCGCTATAACGCTGCTGCCCCAGGCGAGCAATCAGCAGCTTTGCAGGCCCGCTCCTTGTCTGCAAAGCGGTTCTCTAGGGCCTGCAGAAGTCTGTCCACCCCCAACCCAAAAGCCTAGTCCTCCAGGCGTTGTTCCTGGCTGCTGGAGGTTGAGGTAGCCCATTTCAATGCGGGCCCCTCCAGCAGTCCCTGCACCGTCGCAACCGTGGTCTGCTCTGCACATGTAAAACCTCCCAAGTAGGCGTTGGTACCTGCGGTCCAGTCCCCAACGTCCACTTTGGGATCGTCGCCTTTGAACTTGTTGGGGGCTGGAATCTTGGGTCCCCTTTGATCACCCGCAGGAGCAGATTCAAGCATTGGGCGGCCTGTGGCTTTTTGGGAGGGAGGTGGTGAAGCGGAAGAATGGCGGGAACCAGAGGGAGATGGAGTAAGAGAAGGAGAAGGTTTTACTTTGGGTACAGGAGGATGAGGAGTAATCAGCTTGGTTGCTGTCAGCTGGGCAATCAGAGCCTGAATTGTATCCAGTAGCTTTGAATGCTGAGCCGCCAGGTCCTCAACTCGACACTCAAGACGGCCCATGCGATCATCCCAATTGGTGAAATAGGAACTGGTGGCTTTCTGTTCCAAAACGGCCCACTCCGCC
>BFEA01000520.1:64061-85256 GCA_003427395.1 Chara braunii | reverse complement strand
TTTTTTTTTTTTTTGGGACCGTTTCACAATTTATGTGTGTCATCCGTGCGCAGGGGCCGTGCTAATCTTCTCCTTCCAATTTTAACGATTGTCCCAAGGCTTTTGGCCCTGCCATCTCTCTGCTTTGCGCTTCATGCGAGCGATGTTGCAGGGTAGCATGCCGCATGAAGGGGAGTCTTGCTTTGAAGTAATACTTCAGGAGTAATCACTTCTACTCTTCATCTTGCGAATGTGGATGGAGGAGGTCGGCTTGCCAAGAGAAGGAGAAGAGCAGAGTCTGTCCCGTGGGGTGGGAGGAGGATTGTCGGGAGAGAATGAGCGGGAGGTCTTCGAGGATGCTGTCCAATAACAATCAAGGGTTTGTCACAGGACAAGAGGCTTTAACTCGGGGTTTGTTTGCCAGCTGATTGTTGTCTTTTTTCGTTTTGTCCAAGCAGCAATTACATAGGGAACATCAAAAGCAAGCTTATCATAGAATTCGACATTACCATCGTCACCATTGCCTTCATCAACCTGCGTGAGTAGGTTTGATTTGGGGGGGTAAATCTCTTTTTGTATCTTTAAACTACTGTGAGGATTGAGCCCTCAAGTAGGGGCCTTGCCATGATGTACATGTTCTGGGCTAAGGCCCCAGCAAGCCTTGTGCCCGCCCTAAGTGAAGGCGGGCCAGCAAATCAACAAGAGCCCTCTGTGCCAACATTTCACGAAGTGGGGTTCATACAGTTGCAGCACGCCAGTTGGTTGGWGTGCACCGAGWCTCGGATTTCAGCAAATGCTGAAAGCCCAGGGCCTCTGAGTTAGTTAGGCCCTGGGCACTCGAACGTGAGGCCGACAATGCATGCTGGGTAGAGAGGCCGAAAATGCCAAAGGGAAATCGGCCCACTATTTGAATCTGGCCACAGGCCTCGATGAAAGAGGCGCAACTGCATTACCCCGGGGCCCAACTGTATCGAGTTGGCTTTAGCCTCTGGGTCCCGGTCACAGGCTGAAGGGAGGCCGCCCACACGCTGCATTGGCATATAGGCAAGCAGGGCGAGGGAGCAAGGATCTTGGCCAATGCTGGCACGTGCGGGCACACTGCGCGGATGCATGTGTGCTGTGCTGTGCAAAGCAGCGCTGCGCTAAAAGCAAGCAGGCCAGCGCTAGGCGGTAGGGCGCTGCCTGCATGCAAGGCACTGCCGTCCATAGCCGGGCCGCATGAGGGTGTAGGAGAGGTGAAGGGCGAAGGTGGTCTTCGGAGGTGAAGGGCGTTGTGTGGGTAACAAGGGAGAGTGTGGGGAAGAGGACACGTACCTGGTGAWGGTGGAGGTCGGCATTGGTGTTGACATCATCACTCGCTGGTAGTCAAGTTGTCTGGTTGCTTTCATTGCTGTAGTTGTAGGATAGGCTGTAGAGTAGATAGGGCGCCTGGCGCCATTCACAAGAGAGAGCTACATTTGGGATATGCTGTTGGTGTTACCCTATTGGGCATGGACATTGACTCACAGTTCTTCTGTATCATTCTCAATTGGATGGTTACTCGGTTCCATTGTACTATCTGCTTTGGCTTTGAATACTTGGACTTAAGTGTGATATTGCATTCTGGATTTCTGTGCTTCGTCCATACTCATGTTCCTTGCACTACTCTCCTTTATTATACTCTCTTCTCTTCCTTCCTTCTTGTCTTCTTTTACCTTCCTTTTTTCTATCCTCGCCTGTCTTCTGCTTCTCGTCGTGAGACCCTGCAAGCCCATTTGGCTCGTGGCGCGCTTGATCGATTGTAGCTAATCGCTTGATTATCAGGGCTGCGCAAGGGGTAGTAGGGATGTGCACGAGTTATCAGCGTGATAAGGATGGGGGAAGGAAAGGGAGAGGGTGAGGGTGAGGGAAGAAGAGGTAAGGGAGAAAGGGAGCCATATATGATAGAAGTAGAGTAGGTGAGGGGGCGGGGGGTGTTCACACAGGTCTTATATTACTAATTTTAAATCTCTTGTTTTTAATCATCATCATCGTTTTCATCACGATCATCATTTAGTCGGGAGGTGAGTAGGTAGGGTTGTGTAGAGAAGGAGGTTTCTCTTTCTATCTTTATTCTACTTTTCTCCCAAATCCCTTCACCTTCCCAGCACTCATCATCACTCCCTTTCCTCTTCCTTTCTTCCACCGCCCTCTTTCTCCGTCCTCGCTGTCTAATGATCTGCGTAGTAGTTTCCTGTGACCTCAATAATTTTGCTGCGCTGAAAGTTGAATCGCGACTTCTCACTGCTTGCTGCATCACAATGCTGCTGATTGGCGTGCAACATTGATTGCTGCCTTACGGCGGCAACACGTAGTGGGCTGTGGGGAAAGTGCTGTGCTTGACAATGCTGCGTGAGGGTCGGGAAACACGTGGGTTTGCTGGACAATGAGGATGAGGGAAGGAGGAGGGGAGTACGAAGGAGGGACAGAGGAATGGAGGAGGACAATGGGGGACTGGTTTAGGTTGTAGAGAGATAAATAGAATAGAGGGAGAGCAAAGGGAAAGGGGGGGGGTGACTCCACCTGATTTTTCTATTACTAATTACTGATTAATTAGTTTTATTACAATCTATCAATAATCTATCAATAGTCATCATCACGATTGTCACACCTTATGCTATCATCTTTACCAACATCTTAATTAATATCCCATTATATTCTCAATCATCCATATCTTGGAACCCTAGATTACTTATTAACAACTGGAAAGGTATTTTAAATACCGAAAATTCCTAATTAATACATCTTGATCTATTGTACTATTTATATATATTCTCAAGTCCTTTTTATTAGGTAAAAGGAGATAGTCGCCGGTAGTTCTCTGGTTAACTGCCCGGTAAACCGTAGGCAGAGAGAGAGAAGAGGACAACAAACGAGGGGCTGTGGCAAACTGTTTCGTCGGAGTTTCACCGACTCATCAGGAGGCTGAACCCTCAACAGTCTGCAGAATCCCCTCACTGATTACATTGTAAATGATAATCTACCTTAACCAAAATCAAAGTAGACTATCACTCACCCACACCAGATGGAAAACTCTACAGACTGTCGGTTCACACCCCATCACAAGCCAGCAAAACATCCACGAAACAAAGAAAGGTCTGTCACAGCCAAAAAATACACTCCAGACACGCCGCTGGCACTAGAGGCACAGCATGGCCGCCTAGTAACGGCCCCGACCACTGCCGCTCGACCTGACCGGAAAAAACCGTAGCAGGAAGCTAGCGAAGTCGTAGTATATATCGTCACAAACAGAACTGCCCGGTAAACCGTAGGCAGAGAGAGAGAAGAGGGCAACAAACGATATATTATATATATATATATATATATATCATGGTATTATCATCCTGTAACATAATATATATTATATATATATCCTACCCCTTAAGCAGCATTGGCCGGGGGGGGGAGGTCGATGGTCCGCTGCGCGCCGGATTTGGGGTCGAAGTTTTGAGGAGGGCCGGCGGATGAAGGCGATCCAGGGTGTGGGAGTGTGCAGAGGGGTGCGCATACCGAAATGTTCACAGCGCGCCATTAAACAAGTGAGCGCGCCCACGGGGCCGGGCGGCGGCGGGCGTAGATGTGAGGGAATATCTTGAAGCCGCTGCCATCAATAAGCGGGCGGCCTTTTTTTTCTTTTAGCATTTTCGTTTTTGGCCTGTCGTTTCCCGCTTTTCGTTTTTGCTTTTCTTTTTGTTTCATGGTCGATGTGTCGTTCCTCTTTTTTTTTTCTTATTTTTCCCACTTTTTGTTTTTTCTTTTCTTTTTGTTTGCCGGTGGGTGTGTCGTTTTGTCGTTTCTTTTTTTCTTTTCTTTTTGTTTCCCGGTGGATGTGTCGTTTCCCGATGGGCATGTCGTTTCCCGCTTTTTGGTTGCAGGCGTAGCCCGCACCGCCCGCACCGCGGGCGCTACGCTAGTATATATATATATATATCATGATATTATCATCCTGAAACAGAATAATCACGATCGATCTTCATTTAGTCCTAAAATTAATTTATATTCCTCATATATGTACTAGGATAATTGTCTCCTACCCCCCTGGGATATCTATTTCTTTTTTGAATGGAAGTGTGATTTATGGAAGGGGAGAGCTCTCCTCTGCAAGGTCTTCACAAGGTGGGGAGTGAATGATTGGGAGGAAGTAAGGGCAGATAATGTGGGGTACCCTATTCTGGGTCGGGGAATCAAATCCCAGTGGGGGCAGCTTAGGGTAAAGGGGAGATAGAGGCGTACTTTGGGTGGGAATTGTATGTCTTTGGGGCGAGAAGGGGGGAGTGTGGTGTTTGTTCCTAGTTGGGGCCGATAACGATGGCCTACTGATAGGACATCTTTTTCGATGGAGGTAGGGAAGGGACAGGGAGGAAAGGAGGAGCGAGGGGGGGGATTCTCTGAGCTTACTAATTAAGAGTATGCTATACTAAGCTTTCTGGATTTTCTTTTATTCTTGGCGGCATCGGGCCTTCTTCCTCATTCGGGATATAGGATTTTAGAGATGATCGAATCCGGGCTGATATCTGCAGAGTTGCTTTGTTTTGAGCCCCTGGTTTGCCGATGCCAGAACGATGCTGGCCGGTGCTAGGACATTGCCCTGTAACCTGCAATTGGCAGGAGTGTGAGGCCTTGTAGAGAGATCTGGGGATCTGCTAAGGAAGGAAGGCAATCCAGTGGCGAATTGGGGGGGCCTGCTTTGACAACCTATGGGTGCAGGGTTAGTCTAGGTGGCGAGAACAAGTCAACTATGGTTTACGTTGGCTACGATGGCATCATCTCTGAGATGTAATGTCCTGGTACAGGGAAGGCTAGGAGTTGTTCTAGAATTTGGAGACGAGATTTGCGGATACAACATACATACTAGTCTCCATTTTCATTAGCATCATCACCATTAGTATCATTATCTCACAGTCTTCATAGAATCAGCAGAAGTTCATCCATCATCATAATCATCATCATATGAGGGACGCTGAGCCCGGTTCTGAGGATGTTCGGTTTCGGTCACTCCAGGTGGATTGTGACTCAGTGAGGATCCCGGCCTCAATCTTCTTATTTGGTAATATCAACCTTGGAAACTGGGCCGTTTAAACCACCACTACCTTTCCCAGGCAAACTCAAAGTCCATCTAGTAGCCTACTCCTGAAAACAAGGGGCTCGGGGCAGGGTTGGAGGCCGACGGAAAAAAAAAAGAAAAAAAAGAAGAAAAAAAAAAGAAAGAAAACGAAGAGTCCCCACTGCAGGGATGTCGGGAAAGGCCCTCACGAGGGTGGAAGTTGTACCAGTGCTTGGACGAATGTATCTGGCAACTATGTCGGAAAAGGGATTGCAGGTCGTTTTTCTTTTTCTTTTTGTTTTGAGATCCTTGTAGTGCCCTGCCAGCCAGGCAGGGCGTGTTTCACGGGAGGGCGTTTCACGGGTGGCACTTATTATAGACCATCCGTAGCATCATGTATCTGCCCTCAATCACAGGAAAAGGGATTCCTTCTTTTTTTTTGTGTTGCTTCTCTGTTTTTTGAACTTTTTTCCCGTACACGCCCTCACTGAGGGCACACTCACACAAGTGCTTGGACGAATGTATCTGGTGGTTATCAAGGCTTTCGGGAAGTCTCTTTTTTTTCTTAAGCAGCACGTGGACAAGTGTGAGGGGCGCGAGCACTCTCTCTCTCTCTCTCTCTCTCTCTCTCTCTCTCTCTCTCTCNCTCTCTCTCTCTCTCTCTCTCTCTCTCTCTCTCTCTCACACACACACACACACACACACACACACACACACACACACACACACACACACAAATGCGCACACACACACACACGCACACACAGACTTCCTAGCTGTCCTCCTCCTCCTCCTCCTACATGCACACACACTTTTCCTTGTCGTCCTCCTCCTCCTACACACACACACTTTTCCTTGTCGTCGTCGTCCTCCTCCTCCTCGTCAACCCCGCCGTCTTTTCTTTCTCCCTGTCCTCCTCCACGTCGTTGTCTACCCTGCCATCCTTTCTTCGGCGTCGTTGTTATTCTTCTCCCCCTTGATCATGTCAACTCTGCCTTGTTTTCATGTCGTCATCGTCGCCCTCCTCCTCTCCTCGTGTTTACTCTGCCCTGCTTTCCCGTTATCATTGTGTTGTCGTCGCCCTCCTCGTCCTCGTCAACTGCACCCTATTTTCCCATCGTCATCGTCCTCCTCCTCATCAACTTTGCCCTCCTTTTCTCTCTCCCTCTCCTCCTCCTCCTCATCATCATCATCAACTCCGCCCTCATTTGTCGTCGTCCTCCTCCTCTCCTTCTCTTCCTCCTCCTCCTTTCTGGTTTATTTGATTTTTATTCAGTCCATTTCTCGATGTGTCATTTTTTTTTATTTTATTTTTTTTAACCACCACTACCTCCGAACCTGCTTTTGCCGACCTTGATTTTCACTGCGCACCGAGTTTGGCCGAGCCGGGGCAGTTTCATCGAAGAAAGAAGAAGGGGAAAAAAAAAGAAAAAGACCACGCATTCACCTAGCTGTAACCGGGGGATGACAAAGCTGCAAGGAGCTTGACTGAAGACGATAAACCGACGACACGGGGGGCAGCCCAACTCCTAGGCATTCGATTTTGCGGCTGCCTTTGGAAAATGTCGGCCACGAAATCCTCCCCCGACAGTTCAAACAATAAGTAACAAACAAACAAAACCAAACCCCCTCGTAGACTTTCTGGGCCCTTCGATTCGTTGGTGAGGGCGGTGAAAAATAAGGCACTATTTGTTTCGGCTGGCCCAGGGCGTGAACAAATGCCCTGGACCACCCAAAAAAGAATTGGCCGTTGGGCTGGGGCCCTCACATCCGGACCGAGATCCGGACTGAGATCCAGACCCAGACCCCGGACCCAGATCCCGGACCCGGACCACGGACGGTCCAGATCCTTGTACGGTGGTCCGGATCATAGCCATGGTTAGAAGTTGTAGGCCTGGTACACGACGCGGAACGTCTACAGTCCCAAAGTCCGACCTTGAAGCACCATCCTGGGAAAGTCCGGTAAGTTCCTGAACTGGCAATATGCAGCCAACAGGCCACAGTGACCAGCACCGGACTGCAGCCGACAACGATTGACGACTGCTGCTATTTATAACTGCTACAGTGCAGCATCGGGTCACTTGACAATTCGCATGTAAAAATAAATAAATAAATTAACAAATGCAAGGAAAACGAGCAATAGCGAAATGACAGATTCCAGATTGCAAAATCACATTGAAAGCCAGGAAGTCCGTCACTGTACAGAAAGCAGAATTGCACTGATATTACACCAATGGAGAACCAAAACACTGAATCCGAGTGTTAATGAGAGCATACTCTCGCCATCAGGAACATAAGTATCCAGAGGCCTTTTCCTACTTGGCGCTCAGCACCCAAACTACGATTGCACAACTACTACCAGCCTATGAATTGACAATGCAATTGTTGACGTCAGCAGCAGAACCGAAGTACTTGAAGATGTAGACTATCGCCAAGACCAGGTATGTGCCCTCACATCATCATCCTCATCTCTCTCTCTCTCTCACTCTCTCTCGTCTTCTCTACCCAGGTCTCCTTCCCATACACAAAGACCACCACCACCTGCTGACCATGCTATGGCGCTGCCCTCAGCAGCGCCCTATTCCCTTGCACGACCGCACATTCACGCGCGCTTGCTACCAGCAGCTAGCACAGCAGCCCGTGAGCTAGTGCTCCTGCAGCGCTGCCACACCTGCTTGCAAGTGCCCGAATGCTTCCACTGGCGCCCGGCCACTTTCCTATATGGAAAGTGGCGGGCGCTCTCCTTGTCCCCGTTACCTGAGACCGAGTTTCCAGTAGCTTCAGTCTCTCGGCCAAAGTGTATGCACCCAGGCCCGTTCAGACAGTGGCCTGGGACCAAATTGGCTAGGCATGCCCAACCACCCAGGCACGAATGTGCAATGTCCCTTGCTTTGGCCACGTTGAGTATGGCCTGGAAGGCTCACGAATCTTTCCATTCTCACATGCAGGGCAGATGTAACCAAGTGGCACGTGGCAACTGTCTTGTGCCGACCAAGATTTGCAAAACGAGTTCAGGGAGCGTTCAGATTCAGGGGGGCCACACCTTCACTTAGGGCGGGCACATGCTTGCTGCAGGACCATATGCCGAGACTCAGGCCCTCGCACTTCCCTCCTTCTTTACTTCGATAGTCCTATGAGAAGTTGTTATGTAGCAGGCTGCTTCCCTTTCAAATTTCTTTCATAACTTGAGATAATTGGGGGAGCAGTCTTCGTTAATTCTTCTCTTGTGAACCACCGACCTTCTTGAGGATCAATTTGATGTCTGAACCGCACCTGGTACTGTATCTGTGGCTTTGGTAGACGTCCCCTGCCCGGGGGCTCGGGCACAGGCATCAGCTTGGGCTCAACGATGTCGTCAATGTCCACATGTCCATCCATGGTTGGGGGCAGCATAGATCTCCTGGAGGGAAACTGATCAGTGACAGAAAAAGGTGCCAACTTTGTTGCATGGAAGACAGGGTGTGTACGTCGGTGTCCAGCGATGCGATTGACGTATGATGGCCCATCTGGTTGATCTCCCACTATATCTAAGACCTCCCAGGGCCCAAAGTACTGTGGCATCAATTTACGTGAAATTCCCAAGTCTTGTTCGCCTACTTTAAATTCAGATGGTCGTTTGTGTCTGTTCTCAGATGCAACCATAGCATCTTCAACTTTCTTGATATGCTCTACAGCCTGCTGCAACATCTGTTCGTACTTGACAGCGAACTGTATACTGCCAGGAGCTGCAGTTGGCTGATTTTCAGGCAACATGAAGTCTAAGGCAGATCTGGGCTTCCAACCAAGATGCAGTTGGTTGGGAGTCATGCCGGTAGTGCTGTGTACGGCGGTATTGTACAGGCTGGCGACGAGGGGAAACTTCTTGTCCCAGTCATCTAGACTTGGTTTAATATAATGCCGAAGCAAGTGCTGCACTACCCGGTTCATCTGTTCAGCCTGACCATTTGACGCGGGGCGGTTCGTTGATGTCATTTGCAGTCGGGTACCGATCTGTTGCGCCATACTTTGCCATAGTTCAGTAGTGAATCTGACATCCCTGACGCTTACAATAGACTTAGGGAGACCAAAGTCACATACCCAATTGTCCATCAATAGCTTGATGACGTGGTCAGTCCTAGTTGTCTTAGGTATAGCGATTAGTCTAGCATACTTTGTGAATCTATCCACAATGACAAAGATGTGTCGTTTACTGCTCTTTCCTGGTCACAAGGGTATCCATGAAATCATGGATACACTTTGACCTGGAATAACAGGGATGGGCAAGGGCTTAATCAGCCCAAGCGGTGCTTGCGTTCGAGGCTTGTCACATTGACAAACTTGGCAAGTTTCTACGTACTTCTTTGCATCATCCATCATTGCGGGCCACCAAAATTTCTGCACTAAGTTTGCTGCTGTCTTTTTATAGCCAAAATTACCAGTCTCATCGTGACACTCTCCTAACAATAGACTACGTAAAAACTCTTTACTTGGTACACCCAAACGTTTATTCCCAGCCTTCTCAAGGGACAACAAGTCGTCAACCAACATAAACTCATCGAAAGTAGCCTTGTCTTTAGCTTCCAGTTTGTGAATGATCTCATACATGACTATATCTTCTTGATAGGCTTCCACCATGGACCGAGTTACATCGTCAAAAATTCCACACTCAGTTACTAGCGCGCCCAGATAGTCGGCCCTACGCGATAGCGCATCAGCCACTTTATTGTACTCCCCCTTCAGAGGATCAAGCTGAAAATCATACATATTTACAACTTGAATCCACCTTTTGAGAGCATCGGAGAGCACAGGCTGTGTCTTAATACAGCGCAGAGTCTCATGGTCAGATCTCAGATAGAAGAATCTGCCAAGGAGGTAATGTTTCCAGTGTACTAGTTCTCTATAAAGTGCATAGAGCTTGCGCTCATACGTGGACTTAGCTCATTTCTGAGATGGCATTTTTTTGCTCATGTACTTGATCGGTCATAACTTCTTCCCCTCCTTTTGCGCAAGGACCGCGCCTATGCCATATTGGCTGACGTCCGTGGTCACGACGAAAGGCTGCTTAGGATTTGGCAGTTGAAGGACTTCCTAGTGTGTCAAGGCGTACTTCAATTTCTTAAAGGCTGCTTCACACTCTTCTGTCCATTCCCAAGGGTTGTCAAGGCGTGTGAGGTCAGTTAATGGGGAGGCTATCGTGCTGTAAAGTTTCACAAATGGACGATAATAGCTTGTCATCCCCAAAATTGACCTCACCTCAGTCAGAGACTGAGGTCTGGGCCAGTCACGTATGCTGGCCACTTTAGCATCATCCGGCCTTAAACCATCCGCGGAAATCTCATGACCCAGGTACAAGATCTTGGTGCGACCGAATTCGCATTTCTCCAAGTTAACCTTGTACTCGTGTTGTCTTAGGAGTCCTAGCACTGTTTTCACGTGCTCAGCGTGCTCCTCTACAGTCTTACTAAAGAATATTGTCGAGGTACACGATGATAAACTTGTCTAAGTACTCATGAAAGATCCGGTTCATTGCATGCTGGAATATCCCAGGAGCATTGCATAGGCCACAGGGCATCACCACAAACTCGTACAGACCGTACCTGGTCTGAAAGGCGGTTTTGTGCTGGTCCTCAGGTTTCATAGCAATTTGATGGTATCCGGATTTTAGATCTATCTTAGTGAAGTATCGGCATCCCTGCACTCTATCCAAGAGGTCGTTTATGTGCAGTAGGGCATTTTTAACAGTGATGGCATTGAGGCCCCTATAGTCAATACACATCCTTAAGGTACCCCCCTTCTTTGGGACAAATAGAATTGGCGCACCGTAAGGGGGGGGAGGTACTAGGCCGAATCCAGCCCTTCTCTGTGAGCTCTTTGAGCTGGCGGCGGAGCTCGTCTAACTCCATAGGAGACATCCTATTGATTCGTCCTTTACCGGGGACAATTTCTATTGCATGGACAATCTCCCTTTCCACCACACCCCTAGGCTCCTCGAAAAGGTCTAAATATTGTGCAACGACTGCTTCTATCTCTGGGGGTTATTTTATGGCCTCCTCTTTCTCAGAGACATGCCTGCCTCGTGGTTTTGCTTGTAGTAGTTATAGAAAGATGACGTTCATATGGAACCATAGTTCTCCACTAGTCTGCTAGCCTTAAACTTTTTCCATCTGGCAATTTGTGGATCATCACCTTCCTATCCCAATCGAAGTGAGGCTTTGCAACATCGAGGTAGTACATGCCTAATAACATGTCGAATGGCAGTTCGTCGCTAACGGGGAACGAGATTTTATGTCTCAGTTCCCCTCCTCCATAAGAGAAGGTGCAGACTACATCCTTGACATAGTCCTTTACTACCATAGAGTGATTGTTGGCTAAGGTGGATGCCACATATCTGCTAAGCCGCTGCGCTTGGTCCCCTAAGCACAACCTATCCACACAAGCACAAATGATGAAGTTTCGTGTAGAACCTATGTCTGCGAAGGCGCCAACCTTTCAGCCACCTACATTGACTTCTACCATTAAGTGTTCACCTTTGGACCTTTGTTCATCATCGCCCAAGAGTCTTTAGGGTCCACTCAGACACATCCATCGAACAGAGCATCGATTGGTCTAGATTTGTCTGGGAGGCAATTTATTTGTCAATAGCCTTGGCCTTCGTCTGAAATGGAGAAGGTCAGGTTACCACTTCAGCACGAGTAAGACCGGCTAACACTCCTACTAGCCCGAGGTGTTTTCCCAGCGTAGTGCTCGCAGAATCACCACCAAAGTTTAAAGATCCGACTGTCACTATAGAGGACGCGACCTTCGTGGAGACCCACTTACTGTTGCACTTAGCCATGGTGTGACCATATTAGCCACAGTTCAGGCAAACGCCTCGTGCAACGCGGTCTCGCCACACCTTGTACACTAGACCAAGCTTTACCCATATGGGTGTTCCTTGGTCGTATTGACCCTTGGGCCGGCCTGCCTTCTGTTTTCCGACCCCCTTAGCTTTTTCCCTGACAGGAGCGACTACTCCACCATCTGAAGTATCTACACCCCCATCTACCTCTGTTTCTTCCCCAAGGTCAGAGAAGTTGTCAATCTCAGTCGCTTGACCGTCGTGGTCAACGAACATGAGGTTGCCCTTCTTTCTTTAATCCTGAGGAAGCTTCTTTTTCCTTTTATCCGCTGGTCCCCGTTGGGCACTCCGAAGCTTAGATCTATGTCTAAGGCTTTCTTTTTGAAGGCCTCATCAACCAACCTATTTTTGACATCTGTGGGCAGACATCACAAATATGTTGTGAGGAGAACCTTCGGATCGTACCGCACACCCGGGACAACAATCAGTGGCTCTACGACATTTGTAATTTCACGAACTGTCTGGTATTTTTTTGATCCTAGACTAGCTCGTGAATCGGTGGCCTTCTGAGCCCCCTGGGATTCATGCCACTTATTATAGACCATCCGTAGGAACACTTCCAACATCCAAGCCTGTGCCCAGTCATCGAAGTTTTGACCGTATCCTTGCTGTTGTACTAATCCGTGCAGCCATCTGGCTGCAGATCCTTTTAAAAAGGATGCAACGACCATAACTTCATCCTCAGTCCTTGTGAGCTTATGCATCACAAATGTGGGCACAGTCCTCACCCAGGTATCTAGGTCCTCTTCCTTCTTCTTGTCACGAGAGAAGGGCTTAGGACTCAGCAAGGGTATCTTAGGGGTCCACTGCATGGGTTGTATAACACCATGTGCGTGCTGCATTGGTTGTGAAACCAATGGACTAGTATGCTGCTGCAACACTTGCTGCTGCAGGGGCAACTGTTGCACAGGCTGCTGTACATGTGGTTGTCCTGTAGCTGCAGCCACTGACTGTGGAAGTGAAGAAGGTACAGGAATCTGCCCACTACTACCTGCTACTAATCCGCCTGATAAGGACTGAAGGGTTACCCTGTGGAAGGCAGCGTCATGGTGAGACCTTCAATCGTAGGGGGAGCTACAACAAATTGTTGTTGCCTGACCTAAGGTCGTGGCACCCGCAGTGAGGACAAAATCTGATTCTGACCAGCTATCAGTGCAGCCAGCATCTCTTGCTGCACAACTTGCCTTGGCTACACTAAGAAGGGACAACGTTACAGGATCGAGGGCTGACTCATCTATAGCTTCTAACTTGCCCAACTCCTCTCCCCTTGCCTCTAGTCTAGCTTTTCGAAGTCTTGCTCTTTCTCTCCTACCTTCTACCTCTTGCAACTGGTGCTGTAACTCTGTGTGGAGGGCATCTGCCTGTTGGATCTCATAATCCTCATCTGACATGGGCTGCTGCTGGCTGACCTGCAAGCCAGCAGACGGACTAACGAAAACTTGGGAGACACTCTGACTGACACCTGACGAAGAAGCCTGAGATGAGGCCTGTGACATGGTAGAGGCGGTAGCCATGGCTGCCGCGGCGTTGGCTCTAGTGTCTGCTTTTAGTGCCCTTTTGGCGTTTGCTGCTGCTTCACTAGCCCTCTGCAATGTCGTCCTCTCTCTAGCTTCCCTCCGCAGCCTCCTTTCCTCTCCTTGATCTAACTCAAGGAAGGTGATCGGTCGACTGAGTGCCCGCCTTCTAGTGATCCTCCCATCGTCTTCTTCTAGCCTAACAGTCCCACTGTCATCTCCACTCACGAGCTACACGTGGTCTATGATCTGCACTATTGTCCTCGCTGGGACCTACTGCAACATGGCAACCACCTGATTGAAATAAAATAAAATAGATATTTGGTCCAGCTTTGTCAGAAAGTAGTCAGGCGGTAACAACAAATAATCTCAGATTCCTACAAACAACTCTATTCCTACTTTTGACTAGGCTGAGACAGATGGCGATGCAGCAAGGAATGCATATTACCTATCTGCAGCTGTTTGTCACAACTAACTATTAAAAAATAAAATAAAATTATTTGCTAGTTGTGCATGCAGAATGGAATCTTACGATAATAACTAATTGAACTGTTTACTGGTATCTTCCCTTCCCCTGTATCCTTCTTGAGTAGTCACTTAGTGTTGACATCCTGAGCATCTGATTGAGCAGCGTGTTTGTGCCTCAAGTCTATGCTAAGCCGGCCAGCCTTGCAATTTTTTTTTTATCCGCGCATGCAACGAGCTTTACATCTAATTGATCTGGCTGATCAAGAGGCAGTTTAAGGACAGCCCCCAAGGTCCTCAGGAATTATTTAACGCCACAGACAGGACGACGATCACAACCAGGATTCAATTCAAATCCGCCAGAAATATTTATAGACGGTCTGGTATGCGTCTCATGTAGGACTGGCCTGCCCAACAGGACCTCTATCAGCACAACAAACAAAACCAAGGACTTGCGGCAAAGCATGTGTGTACTAGTCCCAACGGGTTGGCACGGTGGCCGTGACCCGAGTGCTTCATCTAGGGCCCTTCAGAGGCTTCGCCCGTCTCCCACCAGCTTGCTGCCCAGGAAGAATGTCGACTCTCAAGGTTGAGCGCTCGAGACACCTCACATTGAGAGGAATCTCAAGACAGAACTCACTTCCTCACAGTAAGAAGCAATGAAGAGGGTAGACAAGGATCAGAGCAACGTACGTCATAATGCTGCCCCCAACCACAGATTTCTCACCAGCAACTTGACGTGCATTTATGATGACCGGTCGACGCCTCGGCACAACCCACAATGCAATGCAGTTCCACCTCGGCTTAAATTGCCACGCCCGCAAGCTCTCATCATCCTACATGCACCCCTATGTTGCCACATAGCCTTCCTGCCGTGCCCACACGACCCTGGGCCGCCTCACGCCAACGCACAAGCGTTATCACTGCCCCACCATTTGCCAGCGAAGCACCAAACAGCTATTGCGAGGGCCGCAAGCAGAGCAATTCGAACCGGCTCCGATACCAAATTGCCAAGAAAATGAGCAATAGGGAAATGACAGATTCCGGATTGCAAAATCACATTGAAAGCCAGGAAGTCCGACACTGTACAGAAAGCAGAATTGCACCGATAGTACACCATTGGAGAACCAAAACACTGAATCCGACTGTTAATGAGAGCATACTCAGCGCCTAGACCACCATCGCACAGCTACTACCAGCCTACGAATTGACAATGCAACTGTTAACTTCAGCAGCAGAACCGAAGTACTTGAAGATGTCGACCCTTGTAAATTATCGCCAAGACCAGGTATGTGCCCTCACATCATCATCCTCATCTCCCTCTCTCTCACTCTCCCTCATCTTCTCTACCTACGTCTCCTTCCCATGCATGAAGACCACAACCACCTGCTGACCATCCAAGCCCAAAGCCCGACGATGAAGGGCTGGGCTATGGCGCTGCCCTCAGCAGCGCCCTGTTCCCTTGCACGACCGCACGCGCACACGCGCTTGCTACCATCAGCTAGCACAGCAGCCCGAGAGCTAGTGCTCCTGCAGCGCTGCCGCATCTGCTTGCAAGTGCCCGAACGCTTCCACCGGCGCCCGGCCCTTTCCTATATGGAAAGTGGTGGGTGCTGCAAGGAGCTTGACTGAATACGACACACTGACGAGGCGGGGGGCAGCCCAGCTCGTAGGCATTCGATTTTGGGGCTGCCTTTGGAAAATGGCGGCCGCGAAATCCTCCCCTGACAATTCAAAAAAAAGTAACAAACAAACAGAACCAAACCCCCTCATAGACTTTCCGGGCCTTCCGGACCGTTGGTGAGTGCGGTAAAAAATAAGGCACTATTTTTTTTGGCTGGCCCAGGGCGTGAACGAATGCCCTGGACCACCCAAAAAAAAATGGCCGTTGGGCTGGGGCCCTCACATCCGGACTGAGATCTGGACCCAGACCCCGGACCCCGGGCCACGAACGGTCCGGATCCCTGCATGGTGGTCCGGATCGTAGCCATGGTTGGAAGTTGTAGGCCCGGTGCACGGCACGAAAAGTCTACAGTCCCAAAGTCCGACCTTGAAGCACCATCCTGGGAAAGTCCGGTAAGTTCCTGAACTAGCAATATGCAGCCAACAGGCCACGGTGACCAGCACTGGACTGCAGCCGGCAATGATTGACAATTGCTGCTATTTATAACTGCTACAGTGCAGCATCGGGTCACTTGACAGTTCGCATGTAAAAATAAATAAATAAATTAACAAACGCAAGGAAAATGAGCAAGAGCGAAATGACCGATTCAGATTGCAAAATCACATTGAAAGCCAGGAAGTCCGACACTGTACAGAAATGAAACGTTTTTCACCTTTGCGGTAGCAGATGCAGTTTCCAGGGCTCGATCCCCAGACCTCACCCTTCCCGTGTACAGTATTAGTTGACCTGGGTGTGCTTGAACTCGCGATCTGTGTCTCGAAAGTTGCCTGTTTGTTTGTTGTAGGTAGGGTGGTCGTCGGGCCTTGAACAGTAGGTCCATAGATTAGCAGTCTTAGCAGTGGTAGGGGTCGTAGCTGCTACAGTACTGAAAGGTCAACATAGGTCTTAACTGCTACAGTACCAAAAGGTCACATAGGCTAGACGAGGCCTTCCGGAAGAGTCTACTCTGCCCCTTCGTTAGTCCTAGCTAGCAGTCCGTAGGCAAGTGGGCAAGTGGGCAGTAACTCAGTCCGGTCAGCGGTACCCAGTCCCAGTCACTCTTTGTCAAGTCAGCGAGTACCATGTGGGACTGCGTACACCCCGGGCCCAGGGTCCAAGGGCAGACCTTTGACAATCCAAAGTATAAATAAAGATGCAGTATCAAGGCATTGATTCATTCTGCCTGTGAGCCGTGCGGAAGCGCTGTCGGAGTGTCTAGTGTGCGGAGATCTGCAGGTGCCAGTTGATGAACACGGCTAAGAGGAGGAAGATCAGTCGTAGCCGATAGCTATCTAGAGGAGGAGAGAGACGGCGGCCATAGCCGCCAAGTCAGCAAGAGTAGAGCGTTAGTGTTAGTGTGTGTCTGTATGAGTATGTTGTGTTTGTGTGTGCGGGACATCCAGGGAGATCCAGGGTGTGTGTACGAACAAGTTGCTGGGAGTACGGTGTACGGCCATAACCGTACGAGACAAGTTTGAATCTGAACTGTGTTCTTGGCTGTGCTATCTCTGAGCTTGCGTGGGCGCAAGTCGCCAGCTTGATCGCCATCTGCTCGTACACATGCTGAGTGTCGGGAAAGACAAGTCTGATTGCAGAAAGCAGAATTGCACCGATATTACACCAATGGAGGACCAAAACATTGAATCCGAGTGTTAATGAGAGCATACTCTCGCCATCACCAACATAAGTATCCAGAGGCCTTCTCCTACTTGGCACTCAGCGCCCAGACTACCATCGCACAGCTACTACCAGCCTACGAATTGACAATGCAACTGTGGACGTCAGCAGCAGAACCAAAGTACTTGAAGATGTCGACCCTTGTAGACTATCCCCAAGACCAGGTACGTGCCCTCACATCATCATCCTTATCTCTCTCTCTCTCACTCTCCCTCGTCTTCTCTACCTACCTCTCCTTCCCGTACACGAAGACCACCACCACCTGCTGACCATCCAAGCCGGAAGCCCGGGTATGAAGGGCTGGGCTATGGCGCTGCCCTCAGCAGCGCCCTGTTCCCTTGCACGACCGCACGCACACGTGCACTTGCTACCAGCAGCTAGCACAGCAGCCCTTGAGCTAGTGCTCCTGCAGTGCTGCCGCACCTGCTTGCAAGTACCCGTATGCTTCCACGGGCGCCCGGCCCTTTCCTATATGAAGGGCCGGGCGCTGCAAGGAGCTTGACTGAATACGACACACCGACGATGCGGGGTGAGGCCCAGCTCATAGGCATTCGATTTTGCGGCTGCCTTTGGAAAATGGCGGCCGCAAAATCCTCCCCCGACAGTTCAAAAAAAAAGTAACAAACAAACAAAACCAAACCCCCTCGTAGACTTCCCGGACCTTCTGGATCGTCGGTGAGGACGGTAAAAAATCAGGCGCTTTTTGTTTTGGGTGGCCCAGGGCGTGAACAAATGCCCTGGACCACTTAAAGAAAAATTGACCGTTGGGCTGGGGCCCTCACATCTGGACCGAGATCCAGACCCAGACCCCAGACCCCTGACCCCTGACCAAGGACGGTCTGGATCCCTGTACGGTGTAGGCCTGGTACACGACGCGAAAAGTCTACAGTCCCAAAGTCCGACCTTGAAGCACCATCCTGGGAAAGTCCGGTACGTTCCTGAACTGGTAATATGCAGCCAACAGGCCACGGTGACCAGCACCGGACTGCAGCCGGCAACAATTGACGATTGCTGCTATTTATAACTGCTACAGTGCAGCATCAGGTCACTCGACAATTCACATGTAAAAGTAAATAGATAAATTAACAAATGCAAGGAAAATGAGCAATAGCGAAATGACAGATTCCAGATAGCAAAATCACATTGAAAACCAGGAAGTCAACACTGTACAGAAAGCAGAATTGCACCGATATTACACCAATGGAGGACCAAAACACTGAATCCGAGTGTTAATGAGAGCATACTCTCGCCATCACCAACATAAGTATCCAGAGGCCTCTTCCTACTTGGCGCTCAGCACCCAGACTTCGATCGCACAACTACTACCAGCCTATGAATTGACAATGCAACTGTTGACGACAGCAGCAGAACCGAAGTACTTGAAGATGTCGACCCTTGTAGACTATCGCCAAGACCAGGTATGTGCCCTCACATCATCATCCTCATCTCTCTCTCTCTCTCACTCTCTCTCGTCTTCTCTACCCACGTCTCCTTCCCATACATGAAGAAGATTACCACCTGCTGACCATCCAAGCCCGAAGCCCGGCTATGAAGGGTTGGGCTATGGCGCTGCCCTCAGCAGTGCCCTGTTCCCTTGCACGACCGCACACGCACACGCGCTTGCTACCAGCAGCTAGCACAGCAGCCCGTGAGCTAGTGCCCCTGCAGCGCTGCCGCACCTGCTTCCGAGTGCCCGAATGCTTTCACTGGCGCCCGGCCACTTTCCTATATGGAAAGTGGTGGGCGCTCTCCTTGTCCCCGTCACCTGAGACCGAGTTTTCAGTAGCTTCAGTCTCGGCCAAAGTGTCTGCACCCAGGCCCGTTCAGACAGTGGCGTGGGACCGAATTGGTTAGGCATGCCCAACCACCCAGGCACGAACTTGTGATGTCCCCTGCTTTGGCCACGTTGAGAATGGCCTGGAAGGCTCACGAACCTTTCCATTCTCACGTGCAGGGCAGATGTAACCAACTGGCGGGTGGCAACTGTCTGGCGCCGACCAAGATTTGCAAAAAATGACGAGTTCAGGGCGCGTTCAGATTCAGGGGGGCCCGCCTTCACTTAGGGCGGGCATGCGCCTGCTGCAGGGCCATATGCCGAGGGCTCAGACCTCCGCACAAACCTTAAAAAAAAAAAAAAAAAAAACTCGCATGTTGCAGAAGCTCTGCTGCAGCGCATGTGTGACTACGGGTTGGACAGTCGAGTTGTAGTGCTGGGGAAGGAAGGCGACCACCACCTTAGTTAGGGTAGTAGAGCAAGAGGGCGGCGGCCATAGCCACAGGGAAGGAAGAAAATGATGGGAGTTAGAGAGTGGGTGTATTCAGGGAGGCAGAGTGAGCGATCCGAGAGAGAGAGAGAGAGAGAGAGAGAGAGAGAGAGAGAGAGAGAGAGAGAGAGAGAGCAGTGAGTTTGAGCACAGGAAGTAAAAGACAGAGAGTTCAGTGAGAGGAAAAAAGGAGCGGAGTATTTGGGTCCTGTCGATAGCGGCCACAAACAGCTTACTGGAAACAATTTTGTATAATAATAAAGAGTGTGCACAGCATTTTCGTCTTCTGCAATTGATTGTGGTTTTCGATGTGGATGTGAAACTTCTGTGCACTTTCAGTGTCTTGCAAGTTGGCGGTTGATTGCAGTGGGGTTCATTTCAGGATAAGTCAATCAAGAAGAATTTGCAGAGCTCCAACACTTAAGAATCTCTCCTAGGAAACAACAGTATCATCCACGACATGCGTCCCAAGAGGGCGAGGGGGAGGAGAATGAGGAGGAGGGAAGGGTAAGGAGTTGAGGAGAAAAGACATGCTTGTAATGAATGACCTGACCAAACACGAACTGAGACACACAGCTGATTTCTGAGTTTTGCTCATGGAATGAATGCATTGTTGAGTTTCCCGCTTGTTACAGACTTCTCAAGTGTGTGTGTGTGCACGCTTGCTGGTCTGCATGTCTGTCTGAGTGCTTGTCAGCTTGAGTGTGTGTGTGACCCGCAAGGGCACTTGTTCATTCAGTGGGCCCGAAGGACCGTTACTTACGTGTGGTCGTGACATTGAGGATTGCAGCGGGGCAAAACACTCAAGTGGAGGGGAAAGAGTCCCGTGACACTTGAAGCAGCGGAAACACTCAAGTAGCAGGTAGGCCGGTGCCACACCAGGTAGAGGTAGATGTGTCGGGTACTCGAGGCCGAGCAGAGGAAGACAAAAGTTGGCATTTTTAGAGGCCCAGTAGTTGTAGGCTAGGTGTTATGAACTTGGTTGTCTGACGATTTTTACCACCACTCACACACAGACAATCTCATACACGCCCATACATGCATAAGAGAAGGGGGAGAGGAGACACAGTCCACACTGCACACAGATCAGAGTAGGCAGCGGAAAACAGCTATGCACAGATGGGGAGAAGACACACAGTGTTTCTCTCTCTCTGACAAACTCCCAACAACCAATCACAAGTAGAACCTGCGAGGATAACAATTGAAATTGCACTGATGATGAGCCAACTCAAACAATTATCGTAACAGAGTTTGTTCCAGTATCTCGCCAATCTCAGAACTCACACCCCACTCTCTATCCTACACCCAGTTAGTAGCGCCACATCAGAATAGCCTCCCAGAGGCCAGCGCCAACCACCCTGATGGATAACAGGCCCTGCGATGAAGTCTTCAGTGCGGATGGACAACTTTGACGAAGGAACAGGCAGCTATGGCTGCCACCACCCATGAGTACACAGTGTAGAGCCTCGATATAGCCCGACCATACGCAGATACCCCAGGTGTTACGGACTTCGCCAGGGCTCGATCCGTGGTCTATCTTTTGCTGTTTTGGCTGCATCCCGTTCTCGGCCTGGCACCCTTTTTCCAAACCCCTCCTTTGGTACCGTAGGATTTTGGACAACTGGCGCCATGCTGCAATTCGGGCGCCACTTTCAAATACTGTATTTTTCAGTTCTGCCCTCGGGGCCTTTGCA
>BFEA01000520.1:36013-54811 GCA_003427395.1 Chara braunii | reverse complement strand
AACGCTGCTTCGCGAGAAACGAACTCCCCAAAATCCTGAACCGATGGGCCTAACCTATCTATAGACTACACTAGACCTAGACCGGACTGACTGACGGACCGGTACCGTTGCTATTTCGGCCTCGCGGCCTCTACTGGACCCGGCTATAGGCTATAGGACCATCTATCAGCATACGCCACTTAGGGCCGGTCTGTCCTAGGGGTGGCCCGGGCCTGCTACACGCAGTTAGGGTAGCTGTAGGAATTCGGGTTAGTACTGGGCCTATATTTTCCCAGATTTACAGATATGTCCCTCACAAATTTCTTTACAGGTAGGTCTCTCGGTTAGCCCTCAGCCCAACAAAAATTACGAATCTAACCTACTGCTGTACTATACAGCGTCGCAGTCAGTCTCGGCAGTAGAAATCAGCAAGTCATTGAAGGCTTACCCTCCCCGGGAGCGAGGACCTCCGAGCTAGGGATGTAGGCGAGGTGAACGGCGAGGAATGTTTCCCTTCTGAGCCGCTTCATATCGCAAGACAACTGACTTTGCTGTCTTGAGAAGTTCCCTTCTGTAGAACCATCTGTTCTCAGAAGGAGGCTGGAATGCGAACCTCACAAGATACTGTCGGTTGGGGCCTATGCCCCACTCATCCTCAATCCACGTCATATCCCTTGCTAGGGATCGGTGGACCAAACTGAGGGGGCCGGTCTGGGAATGCATCAGCTGGGGTGAAAGGCAGCAGCTTAGATGCATGGAAGACCGGGTAGGTACGTAGATGCAGCGGGATGTCGATGACATACGACGGACCGAAGGAATCAACACCCACTGTATCTAGGACCTGCCATGGACCCAGGTAACGTGGCAACAACCTAGGGGAGATATCCTCCTCCCTCGACAACTCGGAACTGGCCACCCAGACATAATCACCAGTGCGGATGGGGGAAGGCCGCCTATGGCGGTTAGCTTGTTCAATCATAGCCTTTTGGGCTTTGAACAAGTTCGCCCGCGCTCTTTCCACATCCAAACGATAGCGTCTGGTGAACTCTGCAGTGTTTGGTGTTAGATCAGGCTTAGCCTTGTCGATGATGTCATCGAGAGGCTGACGTGGCTCACGTCCCCAGTGCAACCGGTAGGGACTGAACCCTGCCGAGGAATGGACAGGCATGTTATACATGAGTTGTGCCCGGGCCAAGTGAAGATCCCAGTCCTGCTGATCTGGAGAGATGACAAGACGCAGCAATTGGAATAGGACTTTGTTCATCACTTCAGCCTGACCATTGGCTTCAGGATGATGACTAGAAGTCATGTCCAATCGTGAGTGCAGGTAGTCCTTACAATAGGACTGCCACTCATCGGTGCAAAATCTGGGGTCTCTATCACTGATTATAGAAGTGGGCGGTCCATGGTGAGTGACCCACCTCTCAGAAAAGGTTGCTCTCACAGCTGGGACCCTAGCTACTTCTGGCAAGGGGATGAACTCTGCGTATTTGGAGAACCTGTCCACGCAGACCATAACATGATGCATGCCACGAGGGGTGGTCTTGCCTAAATCTGTGAAGTCTATCGCCACAGATTCAGCGGGGCCATCACGTATGGGTAGAGGTTTGAGCAGTCCCAAAGGAGGTCCACGTTGGACCTTATTCCTTTGGCAGATCTCACAGGTGTCCACATAGCGCAACATATCACTCCGCATCTCCTTCCAGAAGAAGCGCTGCGACAGGGCTGCATAGGACTTTAGGAACCCAAAATGTCCACGAGCATCATGACACTCTGACATCAGCAGTGTCCTGAGCCGCAGGTCCTGGGGAATGCACAAGCGCTCCTCACCTCTACTGTAGGTATACAGCAGGTCTGAACTCAAAGCATAGCCTGGTTCAGAGTTAGGATCTGCTTGCAGATTCCTGACAATGGGTCCGAAAGTCTCATCCTGAGGCAGTAGACGAGCAATGGTCTGACGGGTCTCCTCTCCAAAGGAGTGCGTAGAGGAGATCAGAGCAAAAGAGTCAGGCCTACAAGAGAGGGCATCTGCTATCTTGTGGTAGCAGCCCTTCTTATGCTTCAGTTCAAAGTCAAACATGTCAATGAACTGAATATATTGTGCCAACTTATCATTCAACTCTCCTTGGGACTTCATCCACTGCAGGGTGGAGTGATATGAGAAGATCTTGAAGTGTCTTCCCAGGAGAAAGTGCTTCCAATGTTTCAGGGCACAGACAAGAGCATATAGCTCTTTCTCGTAGGTGGAGTCCTGGAGCTTTTGAGTCTTGATCTTCTTACTCATAAACTCGACAGGCCGTAGACCATTCCCATCATCCTGCTGAAGAACTTCCCCAATGCCATACTGACTGGCGTCAGTGGTCAGGATGAATGGCAAAGTGGGGTCAGGTAACTTCAGCACAGGCGCACGAGTCAAGGCCTCCTTGAGTCGTGTGAAGGCCAACTGGCAGTGGAGGGACCAAAGAAAAGGAGTGTCTTTCTTTGTTAGGTTGGTCAGGGGTGCAGCCACTACAGAAAAGTTCCTGACAAACTTTTTGTAGTATGAGGCTAGACCCATGAAGGACCTGACATCCCTCACTATCTGTGGCTGAGGCCACTACTGAATAGCAACAATCTTGGCTGCTTCAGGAGCCAGGCCATCTCCAGAGATTACATGACCCAGGTAGATGACAGAGGGAACTGCAAAGGACTTCTCTCTGTTGATCTTTTACTGGCTGTCACGAAACGACTGAAGAACCAAAGCCAAGTGCTCCGCATGTTCCCTAGCAGTTTTGCTGATAACCAGGATATCATCCAGGTAGACAACCATAAACTTGTCCAGGTAAGGCCTGAAGATGCGGTGCATCTCTGTCTGGAAGGTCCCAGGGGCATTGCAAAGTCCAAATGGCATGACCAGGAACTCGTAAGTTCCATACCTGGTCTTGAAGGCTGTCTTGTAGACATCCTCCTCTGCCATCTCAATCTGGTGGTAGTCAGATTTGAGGTCGACTTTGCTGAATATTGTGCAGCCCTGCACCATATCCAGAAGGTCATCGATCCTAGTGATCTTGTTGAGACCGCTGTAGTCAATGCACATTCTGAACTCGCCATTCCCTTTGGGCACAAAGAGAACAGGTGCACCGAATTCAGATGTGCTGGGTCTGATCCAGCCCTTGCTGGTCAGGGTCTCAAGCTGCTTTCTGAGCTCCTCTAGCTCAGCAGGGGACATCCTGTAGATGCGGCCCTTGGGAGGGACCGCTCCAGGCAGCAGCTCGATGTGATGCTTGGTTGGCCGGTTGGGTAACCCAAAGGGCTCCTGCATCAGATCAGCATACTGATCTAGCACCTGCTGTATCTCAGGAGGACAAGAAACAGGGAGAGCATCTGTTTGCTTGACCAAAGCAATAAATAGACGCTCGTGGTGGTACTGGCGTGAGAGAGCATGAAACTCCCTTGCTCTCAGGCAGTAGCAAGATGTCTTAGGGTGGTGATCAGCAGCAATCATGCATGGCTGATAGACACCCTGGCTATTAGGTAGCTCAACCTTTGGGATCTGCCAGTCGATCCTTGGGTTGACTACCTTCAGCCACTGCATAGAGAATACCAAGTCAAAGGGCAGCTCAGGGAAGATGTAGAAGTTCAGACTATGCCTGACTTCTCCAGCACCGTCGAAGGTCACAGGGATACCCTTGACCTTCTCCCTAATGCTCAGCACTGTAGAGTCACCAATCCTCACCGGCAGCGGTTGCTGCAGCTGCTGAACTTTCATGCCCAGATGCAACTTTTTAACTGCACTGGGAGACATGAAGTTCCTGATGGCTCCACAGTTTAAAAGCTAGTGATCCGGGTGCGATTGATCAGTGGCCGAAGCATGATGAGATCAGACTTGCACTTCTTTTGTTCCTTCAAATGAAGGAAGAAGGCTGCAAGTGACTGGAGCTCATCCTACCCCGGGTCCTGATCCGGGTCAGGATCCTCATAACAAAAGGATGCTGCCCGCGCAGTCCCCAAACAATCACCATCGCATACAGTCTCAACTGAAACAACTGCAGATTCACCTACCTGAGTAGAAGAAGGTGCAACATTGGGGGGAACTGCAGTCCCCAGGGTCTGTTTCAGTTTTTTGACTGACCTGGGCCCGGCATGTAAGGGCAGTCCTTCAGGAAGTGTTGTCCCTCACATCTCAGGCAGACCCCCCTTTCCTTGCGTCTTCTCCAGACTCCCTCCTAGATCTTGAGGTCATGCCAGGGGAGTGTGGAGGAATTGAGAGGGTCAACTGGCATTCGGACATCTTTGTGCAGGTTAGGGCGCTGGGAAGAGGAAGGCCGACGTCCCTTTTCCTTCCCCTTGGCACCGGCTGAGGCTGTGGTGGGGAAAAATTTCTTATGCTGCTGTAGAACTCCCAAAACAGCCTGAGTCAGGGCTGCTGCAATATCCGGATCAGGAGCAGATCCAGTCCCAGCTGAAGGTGCATCAGCCTGGGAATCTGTATCTGAACCTGATGCAGACCCCGCGTGAGTGAAGGCTGCCTTTCCCTTTCTGCCACCTCTAGGGAAGGCACCTTTCCTCCTGTCAGAGGATTGGGCCTGGACATGAAGCTTTGCCTCTATGTCCAGGGCTGCACGGCCAAAGGACCTTCAATCCTTGTGCCCAACGCTGTATAGTGCAACAACAAACTTCTTTGGCGCTGCCCTGCAGAAGTTGGTCAGCAGATCATCTGTGGACATGACCAACCCAGGGGTGGAGGTAAGTTGCTCGAACTTAGCAAACAAGGCCTGCAGGGTGCCGCTGTACTGTTGCTGTCCCAGGCGAGCAATCTTGTCAGCAGCCTTGCGGGCCCGCTCCTTGTCTGCAAATCGGTCCTCCAGGGCCTGCAGAAGTTTGTCCACCCCAAGCCCAAAAGCCAAGTCCTCCATGGACTGCTGCAGACTGCTGGAGGTGGAGGTGGCCCACTTCAATGCAGGTCCCTCCAGCAGTCCCAGGACAGTCGCCACCTTGGTCTGTTTTGCACAGACAAAGCCCCTCAAGTAGGCTTTGGTCCCAGCAGCCCAGTCCCCAACATCGGTCTTGGGGTCATCACCCCTGAACTTGTTGGGAGCAGGGATCTTGGGACCTCTGTAATCTCCTGCAGTAACAGCAGCATAGGTGGCCTTTGCTGAGGCTTTTTGGGAATGGGATGGTGTGCGGGAAGAATGCACAGATCCAGGTGTAGAAGGAGGTGAAGGTTTGGGTTTCAGCAGAGGGAGCTGAGGGGCGATCAGCTTGGCGGCTGACAACTGAGCAGTCAAGTTCTGAATTGCATCCAGAATCTTAGACTGCTGATCTGCCAGGTCATTAACCCGACGCTCCAAACGAACAAAGCGATCATCCCAGTTCGTAAAATAGGAACTGGTGATCTTGTGCCCCAGGATGATCGTCTCTGCCAGGTGTTTAGTCACCTGTGCACAGCGATCATCTGTGAGCACCTTGTCTAGCTGCTGCAACAGATAGTCCCTTCTGGAATTATCTATTGCAGCTTCTAGCTCAGCTGCTTCCTGTCTTTCCAGTTCTGCAAGGCGTTCCTGTTGACGCCGCAGTTGTTCTTCCAACTCCTTCTTCTCCTGCTGAGTAGCGGTCGGAGGTGGAGGAGGAGGAGTGGAGGTTGAAGGTTGTTGACCTTCCACCTTCATCACCACTTCCACCTGTGGCTGCTGCTGAGCTCCCTGATCCGACATTTTTCCTTTTTCAAAATAAAATCAAAATAAAAACAGACAGCAGACAGAGTATGCAGCGATACTCAGATTCCTTCAGACACCCTGGAATCGCTGCAATATCTCAACACTGGAATAGGTGGGTGTATAGGCAGTCAGCGGTTTCGGTTGGAAGGGTGTCTCTGGGGTCAGGTGTCAGACAGACTGTAGATCCAACAAAATCATACACACGATTTCCTTTTACTGACCCTGCACCACACTGGAGTTAGTAGAATCACTCCACTACTCTTCCAGAGACACACTAGATTTCCAGGGCCCACTAGAAAGCAAGTGTATTCAGTGAGAATGATGAAACACGGTTAGTACAGACGATCACCCTATATCCTGACTCAAACTCTAATCTAGACCCTGATGACTCTGGCGGCCATACCCTAGGGTATGGCAAAGTACAGTATTCACTGTATCCAGTGAATTACTGTAAATCCAACTCTGCGATTCTGCAGTATTGCCTATTTTCAATTTGCGACTCACTGGGGACTGACAGATTTGAATTTTGATGGACATAACTGAAGTTATGACTGACCCTAGTTAGCCCAGGCTATAAATAGACTCAGCGCAAAACTGCAATTCACAGTATCACTACCTTTCCAGTACATGATTCACAATTTGAGTATCCCAGAATAATCGCAATGCAGTGAAGCAGTCACAGAACAATTTTGGATCAGAAAGAGTCAACAGAGGGTTAGAAATGAGCAGAGAGAGGTAGGGGAGAGATGGCTATGGCTGTCATGCAGTCTACGATTTTCACATCCAGTCACTGACAGACAAATAGACCATTATAATTGACTAAACTAATACTATCTGGATCGCAATATAGGTAGGTGCATGGAACGGACTCACTTGCAGAGAAAATCTTGCAGGCGGTGGTGAAGATCTGGCTACGGCAGACAATACCCTTATCTCGCCAATTCCTTCCAGATATTCCTCCTGATAGTCCCACGCACAGAACCGCTCCAAACTTGTTGATCCTCCTCAGGATCCTGTAGCGCCGCACTCCCTTAATCCAGATACCCTGTATCTGGTCCTGTGGCGCCCAGTATGCCAACACCAAAATATCTCGCCACAGTGCCTGGTAGCCATGCCTGGTAGCCACTTATGCTAAAAATAGCCCCAGATGGGGTTATTTCTCCTGGAGATTGCTACAGTGTCTCAGTCTCCCTCAGCGCAACCCAGGGATGATGCCGCTCAAGGATCTCTGATGTCCTCAGGGGTAATTCGCCACTCAGGGGTAATTCGCAACACTACCCTCAGGGTTGGCTATGGCGAATTAGCCTTGTACTCCCACTTCCTGACAAGCGCCCTGACAGGCTCAGTGCGCTTGCTCAGTGCAAACATTGAACACCTGAATCCACCGCTGAAAGTCTTCTTCCCTACTGACTCAGTACTGGGGAATACGAATCGCCATGAAACTCTCGCCAGTATATCGCCAGATGAAGAAGATGCCTCAGTGTGCTCAACCCTCAGTGTTCCAAATCCAATCCCGCTCCGATACCAACTGTTATGAACTTGGTTGTCTGACGATTTTTACCGCCACTCACACACAGACAATCTCATACACGCCCATACATGCATAAGAGAAGGGGGAGAGGAGACGGAGTCCACACTGCACACAGATCAGAGTAGGCAGCGGAAAACAGCTATGCACACATGGGGAGAAGACACACATTGTTTCTCTCTCTCTGACAAACTCCCAACAACCAATCACAAGTAGAACCTGCGAGGATAACAATTGAAATTGTACTGATGATGAGCCAACTCAAACAATTATCGTAACAGAGTTTGTTCCAGTATCTCGCCACTCTCAGAACTCACACCCCACTCTCTATCCTACACCCAGTTAGTAGCGCCACATTAGAATGGCCTCCCAGAGGCCAGCGCCAACCACCCTGATGGAGAACAGGCCCTGCGATGAAGTCTTCAGCGCCGATGGACAACTCTGACGAAGGAACAGGCAGCTATGGCTGCCACCATCCACGAGTACACAGTGTAGAGCCTCGATATAGCCCGGCCATACGCAGATACCCCAGGGGTAGATGCGTTGAGGATGCCCCAGCTATGGCAGGCTCAGACTGGGCCGGCTATGGCTGCTGTCAACGGCGAGGTCTCAGGATGCCGCCTGCAGACAGTCACCGCCACCAACTTGCTTGGCTTCTCCAACGCTGCTTCGCGAGAAACGAACTCCCCAAAATCCTGAACCGATGGGCCTAACCTATCTATAGACTACACTAGACCTAGACCGGACTGACTGACNAACGCTGCTTCGCGAGAAACGAACTCCCCAAAATCCTGAACCGATGGGCCTAACCTATCTATAGACTACACTAGACCTAGACCGGACTGACTGACTGACCGGTACCGTTGCTGTTTCGGCCTCGCGGCCTCTACCGGACCCGGCTATAGGCTATAGGATCGTTTATCAGCATAGGCCACTCAAGGCCGGTCTGTCCTAGGGGTAGCCCGGGCCTGCTACACGCAGTTAGGGTAGCTGTAGGAATTCGGGTTAGTACTGGGCCTATATTTTCCCAGATTTACAGATATGTCCCTCACGAATTTCCTTGCAGGTAGGTCTCTTGGTTAGCCCTCAGCCAAACAAAAATTACGAATCTAACCTACTGTTGTACTATACAGCCTCGCTGTCAGTCTCGAAATCAACAAGTCATTGCATAGGTCTAGGCGGGTACCAGTCCAACCAGTCTGAGTATAGGGCCTGTCCGGGCAATATCAGAGTCTGCAATGATGTTTCCCTCCGAAAGGGAGGAGGTTTCGGTTGCTTGGAGGCCGTACGGCCTAGCAAGTCACTCGCCAAGAGGCAAGCAGGCCGCTATATCTCCAGGACGAGCCAGTTGCTCCTCATTGTCGGTGTGCAAGTTTGGCGACACATCGGTTGGAGCGCTGGCTGGAGAAGCGCTAGCATCAGCTGCGCAGCTGGGACAGGAGCAGGGACACGGAGGAGAAAGAAGACCATGACTGGGACAGGGAGCGCCGAAGGTACTTACCTGGCTATGGTGGGTTGCCATCTTCATCACCTTGGTGGGCGCTGCAGCAAAAGGCCTAGTTGGGGCAGAGCTACACCAAGAAGCTTCGAGGCAGAGTCAGGCATGGCGACCTGAGCTAGAGCAGCCATAACTGCTTTGTGTTGTCCTTTGGACAGCAGGGCGATGCCCTTATAGTCTGCCATAGCCTCGGCCTATGAGGAAGAGCGAGAGAGGGGCGTCCATGGCTATGGTGGACCTCAAGTAATACCTGCAGTAGAAGAGGGACTCAGACATTGATTCTAGATCAGCCATTCAACGTTGTTATTATTATTCTTGTTTGAATAAGAGGAGAGAAAATAAGGAGGAGAGTGGTTGGCGAAGAAGAAGAGCATTATCATTGGTCTATGCTGGTGTAGATCATCTTCTTCTTCCTTTTTTCTCCTTGTTTTTCGTCTTACCCTCCTCTCTCTCCTCTCAAGTTCATTCATTTCTTTTTGCAATTGGACGACATTGTACTTTTTGATGGATGTGTACTTCAAAATAAGCCAGGATCGTAACATTGGTATCAGAGCGGATTCTACTTGCTGGTGAGAGTTCACTTATGCACCCTAACACTAACCTAAGTGGTTAGGGCTGACCAGTTAGGGTTAGGTTTGGTGTGCAAAGTTCAAATATGTGAACCCCTATTTATTTTATTGGGGGTAAGGGTTAAAATTTGAGCACCTATTCAAATGTTGAATATTCGTGGACACGTGAACCTTCTTTAAAACAGAAGGGGCTTTGAAGAATAGTGGAGGGGGAAGTTGAAGGATCAAACAGCACCGTCCTGTTGTTCACATGACGTGACGTCCACCTATTGATACTATGCAAAGGAAAAAATCTGAAACAAACAGGTCAGGCAAGCAATAATTGACGTTGTCCCTGCCCCTACAAGGGTTGTCCCCAACGGTCCTGAAAATAGGGTCCCAACCACCTTTCCTCATGAGACACCCGTGCAGTGAACTCCGTCTAGCAGATACTCATCAGACGTCAAGCACAAGTAGTCTCAGACCTGCACAAAGTCTCCAGTTCACCTGAAGTGATATCTGAAACAGTAACTCATTACCATTAGACGAAGAGAGTGGAGGGGTAATAGACAGAGGAGACGGTGGAAGAGATGATCAATGATCACACAAGAGTAATCCAAGCAATCCCCTCTTCTTCTCCGGGCTTCTTCCCTCTCCACGTTATCAACCAGTATACGATAACAAGTATGATAATCCTGATCACACAGCAGTGCCACGTGGCACTCTTATCTCGTGAAGACCATGAAGACAACAGCACAATACAGGCACGACGTCAACCTCAGGTGAGTATCCGATCCCAATCATCCACAGATCCCGATCTCCCTCCTTGTCGCAACCAATCACCTCATGTAGACAGCGTGGCCAATGCCACGTCAGATGTAGAGACAGGAGGCATGCGCCACATCATCAATGAAGACAGGTGGCAACGCCACATCAGCAATGTAGGTAAGTGGCATGCTCCACATCAGCAATGCAGACAAGTGGCATGCGCCACATCAGCAATGTAGACCAGCGGCATGCGCCACATCAGCAATGTAGACAAGTGGCATGCGCCACATCAGCAATGTAGATCACTGGCATGCGCCGCACCAGTAATGTAGATAGGTGGCAGCGCCACATTAGCAATGCCTGGCGCACAAAACAGATAGTGCGAGCATGCTGCCACAACCCCGCGTCGTCGTCCATAGTGCTTGCGCACAACCAGCATTAAGCCAGCGTTAATGCCAGCGTCCAGTCACAATCGAGCCAGCGTCCAAGCAGCATAGCAAGACTGAATGTCGACCTCCTGGAGACCAGTCCTTTTGTAGCATTTGACAAGGTTGTCTAGTCTCGGGTCCCTCTCCCACAGTCGTGCAGATTGACTCTCAGTCGAGCGCCTAGATTGTGTACAATTGGAGACTTCCCCTTGGACCTGATGTTGTCTGGGTACCTGCATACAAACAAGTGTGTGTGTCTGACCGGCGGTTTGGGTTGGGTACACTTTGACTTTGACTGTTTGGGTCTCCGACAGTTAATTTTAGTCAATTGTATCTCGTCCAGGCCCTGAATCTTTACGTGGGGTTTATTTTCGCCTTCGGCCTGGGTCTGAGTGCGGCCCAGAGGCCCTCAGACTTTCCACGAGGCATACAACATGGGTTATTGCATTCCTGCCAGCCCAATTTTCGAGTTCCATCGCATAAATACATCAATTCTCCCTTATCCCACATTCGTATGCAACAACAATGTCAGGAGCAGTCGGTAGGAGTTCTTTCTTACTAAACCATCTGGCTTCAGATGGAGGTTGGGACTTGAACTGTACCTTATACTACTTTTGAGGTCTTCCTCTGCCACCTGTAGAGAAATGGCCATGTTCCAGTACCTTTTCAACTTCATAACCTCCGTTCATAGAAGGTGGAAACATAGATGGGCTTTTCGGAAAATTATCTCCTTCTACATAGGGTAGCAACTTAGACGCATGGAAGACAGGATATGTCCTTAGGTGTGGAGGTACATCTATGAGGTAGGAAGGTCGATCCGCATCTCCAGTCACCTTGAGAACTTCCCAAGGGCCATAGTAGACAGGTAGCAGTTTTTGAGACACATTTTTTTCTAAGGAAGATTCTTTAGATTTAACCCAAACAAGGTCTCCTTCTTGAAACTGTGAAGGTCAGCGATGTTTATTAGCCTGTTCAATCATTTGTAGCTGGGCTTTCTGTATGTTTTCCTTAACCTTTTTAGTGTCTTCTTCATATAAAACTGCAAATTCACGCGTACCTGGGGGTAACCTCTGAATCTGGTACCTTGTTAACGCATCAATGGGACGCTTAGGCTTCCATCCTTTATGCAGTGCATTAGGCGTTCTACCTATAACAGTATGTTATTGTAGGCACTATTAATCTTAGGCAAGTTCTCATCCCAATCTACCTGATAAGGTCGGACATACATTCGCATCAGTTGTTGGCAAAGACGGTTCATTTGCTCAGTTTGGCCATTCGTTTCAGGATGTCTGCCTGACGACATGGTCAACCTGGTCCCATAGACTTCCATCAACTTCTGCCATTGTAGACTAGTGAACCGAACATCTCTATTAGAGACGATGGTTTTCAGGAATCCATACTCAGAAACCCATCGCATCTGAAACTTCTGGATAACTAGTTCGGTTCTAGCTTCGGCAGGCAAAGGAATGGACATAGCAACGATGACCATTACTTGACTATTGTCATTTCGACTTTTAGTGAGACTCATAAAGTCAATGGAAATAGACTCACTTGACTCACTTGGAATAGGCAGCGGTCTCAGAAGTCCCATCGGATTCTCATGTGAGGGTTTGTTCCTTCGACAGACAAGATAAGTCCGCACATAGGTTAGTACATCTTCCTTCATTCCGTTCCATTCAAAACGTTCGCGCAAATCAGCATATGTCTTCTTTAAAACCAAAGTGACCTTCCGCATCATGGCATTCCCCAATTATTAAGCTTTTGGTTGGTTCTTGGTGAGGAACACACAATCTTTCTTCGTTTTTATCCAAAAAGAAGAGTAAGCCATCAGTCATTCGATATTCTGGGAATAACTCAGGGTTCTTATGTAGAGTCTCAATGATAGGACTCCAAATAGGATCACTCCCATAACCCTTCTGGATTTGTTCTTTCAGTTCGTTCCCGATATCGAGGTAGGAGACAATAGTTCTCAAGAAGTCTGCACATCTGGACAAAGCATCCACAACCACGTTAGACTTACCTTTGATTGTTTTCAACTCAAAGTCAAAGGTATAAATGAAAGCGGACCATCTTACCAGTTTGTCAGAGAGTCTAGGTTGAGTCTTGATCCACTTCAAAGTAGAGTGATTAGACAGAAAAGTGTCTCCCCAACAAGTAGTGTTTCGAGGTGTCCAGTACAACAACTAAGGCATACAATTCCCTTTCGTAGGTGGAGTTAGCCACTTTCTCTGACGGTAGTCTCCTGGACATAAACTCAATAGGTTTATATCCCTTACCATTATCCTGTTGTAGCACAACCCCAATTCCATACTGACTTGCGTCAGTCGTGACGATGAAAGAGAGAGAAGCGTCAACAATTTTTAAGACAGGGTAGTGAGTCAATAGATATTTCAACTTTCGAAATGACGACTCACAATCCTTGTCCCATAACCAAGGTTTTTCTTTCTTCGGTAATCTTCTCATAGGTGCAGCTATCAAAAAGAAGTTTCTGACGAACTTCATATAGTAGCTAGCAAGTCCTAGAAAAGATCGCAATTCAGTTATAGTCTTAGGTTGGGGCCAATCTCGAATTGTTGTAATCTTCTTTTCGTCTGGGCTTAGTCCTTCCTCGTTCACTATGTGCCCTAAGTAAAGTACCTCGGGCTTAGTGAATTCATACTTTTTGGGGTTCAATTTGAAGTTGCCCTCAGGCTTAGCGAATTCAGACTTGTTGGGGTTCAATTTGAAGTTGCCCTCGCCCAACTTATGCAAAACCATTCGTAGATGTTTCTCGTGATCTTCTAGTGTCTTACTGTACACTGGAATATCGTCGAGATAGACTACTATGAATTGAAAAAGCCATTGTCGAAACAACTCGTTCATTGACCTTTGGAAGGTCGCAGGTGCATTAGTCAGACCGAAAGGCATAACCACAAACTCGTAGTGACCATACCTGGTTCGGAAAGTCTTCTTGTGTTGATCCTCGGGAGCCACCTCGATCTGGTGGTACCTTGGCTTGAGATCAATCTTACTAAAGTACCTGCATCCCTGCAATTGGTCCAACAAGTTGTCAATGTGCAGAAGCGGTTCCGCGTTTTTCATAGTGACGGAGTTCAACCCTCGATAACCAATACATAATCGGAGTTCACCTTCCTTTTTGGGCACGAATAAAACAGGGGCACGATAAGGAGATGAGCTAGAACGAATCCATCCCTTGTCAGTAAATTCTTGCAACTGTTTTCAAAGTTCTCAAGTTCCCTGGGAGACATTTGGTAGATGGGACCCTTGAGAATCTTGCTTCCGGGAATAATCTCAATTGTGTGCTTGATAGCACGCTCAGTAATTCCTGTCGGCTCGGTCTGCAAGTCCTTGTACTCGTCGAGAAGTTCTTCGATAGAAGGTGGATAAGATGAAGAACACTCACTGACTGGTTTGACCAGCACCATCATCACCTCCTGATCCAACTTCTTCTTAACTACCATCGAACGAAAAGTTGGATAACTCATACAACAGAAAAACAGAGTAGAGTCAAAGTCAGACCTATGATATAATTTCTCTGAACTTGACTTCTGGGTCGGCTTCTTCGTGCCAATCCATACCCAGAATCATGTCAAAGGGCAAATCTTCTCTATAAGGAAGGATATCTCATGTAGGATCTTGTTACCTTCCTTGGTCCTGAAATAACATTTGACACAATCGACGTATTGAGAGACAGTGATCGTGCTCTTGTCAGCCAGCATAGACATGATAGGTCGAGGTAAATCCTTAACCTTCATTCCTAGATGCAATTTGCGAATTGCCTTCTCTGAGATATAAGACCGCGTCGATCCTGGATCTAACGGTGCACCTACTCGTGTATGCGCGATCTCAATATCCATGATCATTAATTCACCCTTAGTCTTCGCTTTCTTAGCCCACGAACTCCGGAGTGTTATGAGTTTATTGCCGAGTTCGTCAAGGGAATCGTCCAGTGAGACAGAGCAAAGGACAGTGTCAGGGTGCAGTGGACGATGCATCCTCTGCCTTGAGAGTCGAAAGGTTAGAAGGGGTTGTAGGTGCCTTACCTTTACTTTGGTCAAAACCCTTTGACTCAGTGGGAGCAGATGCTACTCCTACTGGTTGATCGCTTTTGGGTTCCGGATAAGTGGGCACCAGGCTATCACATGTCCCACGGTGCTACACTTGAGGCACTGGCGATTGTCCATCTTGGACTACCATTCCTCACGTGTCATGTTCATTTTCTCCCATTGTTTCCCGAACGCTATGCCAGGATGCTCAGGAAACGAGTGTGGCCTCCTCTTCTTCTTCCACTGACTCTGGCCTCCCTTGTTGGCCATGACAACAGTGACATCACCCTTCCTGGGCTCAATGCTGCCTGTACCGCCTCCTCCCTCAGATTCTTCGAGTGGTATTTTTTCTATGGTATCGTCATCGAAGACAACGAGCATATGGTCCTGGCGCTTTTGTCGCCACAGAACCCACTTACCGTGCCCACCTACTGGTCCTGACTTCACGACCGAAGCATAAGTATCTTTTACCTGAGCGGTCATTTGCTCTCGTTTGAGAGCAAGATCTCGAAACTGCCGATAATTGTACTTACCAGACTTGGACTCTGCCACGAGGTTGTCCGCGAATGGGCTCCGGCAAGGCGCGTGAATAGATGTATAGGACCTGGTTGTCTCGTAAGTTCAGTCCAAGTACCTGTAGAAAACGATCAACTTCACGCGACAAAGCATCAACAGAAGTCCAATGTTTCTGGTCGTGGTGAGTTCATCGAAAGCTTTGTCAGTTGTGGTCTTTTCCAGGAATCTCTCCTTAATTTTCTGGGGAAACTGCCTCAATGTCAGGGTCTTAGCCCACTCACCAATATCTTTGAAGCTAGCGGCATTGGCTTCGGATAACACCCATTCCTTGGCCACTCCTCCTAGACAAGACGTGGAGAAAGTGACCTGACTCTCGGGCTCGACAGGTGCGGTCGCGACATAAGTCTGGAGTTCCGCTATCCACAACAACAAGTTTTCATCTTTCTTGTTGTTTGTACGTGAATGGCAGTTTCATTTTGACCTTTTCCTTCTTCTTCAATTTTTTGCCTCTTTGACCAATTCTTCCTTGTTTACGGTGGGTTTTTCTTTCTTCTCTGCCGGTTCCTCAGATTCTTTCTTCGGGGTTTCGGGTTTGTCTGGAGTCACCTTCCGCATTGCATCCTTCATGAGTTTTTCTTGGGGCTTCTTCTTGTCTTCTTCCCCCTTCGTCTCCTCCTTAATACTCACCTTGTCCTTCCCTTTCACCAATCTCATCATAATATCTAATGAGACAGTATTAGTGTCTATCTTCCTCTCGAGATGAACAAGATAAGCCATGATAGAATGCAATACAGATGCAAGATCAGTTTCAATTTCCTCAAACTGAAATCGTTCTCTCATTTCTTCTGACATTTTGTCTTGCTGTTTTTTTTCTTCCTTTGTTCTCCGGAACTCTTCAATCTTTCTTCTTTCTTCCCTTAATTTAGTTTCTAATTGCCTGGCATTCCCCTCCATTATCTCTACAGACAATGTGGTTTTACTTTCTTTTCTTTCTCCGCTTCTTTCCTCTTCTTCCTTTCCTGTTCCATCTTGTCAAAACCCTCGGCGACATACCGGTCAAGGGTCTTCCTTTCCTGTTCCATCTTGTCAAAACCCTCGGCGACTTTGACTGTTGAATTTCCTTTGTGCCGCGTTCGGTCACTCTCTTGCCGGTTTCCATCATCTGAACGGTAGTTTCAGCGGCCTGTAGCTCTTTTTCTACACCAAGCAGATTGAGCTGTCCGTGAACGTGCCGTTCAACTTCTGGACCGGCACCGTGTATCTCACCGAGCAACTGGCGAAGAAAACCAATCAGAGTCTGTCTTGTTGCCTCAACTTGACCACGGGTCTTCAGTTCCCCCCCTTCTTCATCAGTGTAGACAGTGAGAGGGATATGAAAGAAGAAGAGCAGTATGAACCGTGTGAGGATAGAAGCATGCAGACATTTCCAAAGATAAGTCATTTTTCCCCGCATGTAGATGCTGCACAATAAATAAAATTTAAAGACAAAAATAAATTCCACGGCGCAAGCAACTTCTACAGCAAGAGAAAATTAAACAAATAGGAAGAAACAGATGAGTATGCACAGCAACCGCAGAACAACCAACAAATGAGTAGGTGAGCCAACACGACAATACAATCAATGGTTAGCTCCCTTCCTCTTTTGGCTGTACCATCTGCAGAAACAATGCAACCAACACAAGGCCAGCACTTGACACTACAACAATTGTGAAACCGTACCGCCTGCCGGCAAACAAGTGCACATTCAACAGTTTCTCCACAGCAACATATTATGCATGCCACGTGTCACCCCTGGCATGCCAACGCAGCAGGTCTGCCACATCAGCGTCAAGGACTGAAAGGTCTACGAGGGGGGGGATGCCACGTCAACAATGCATGTTTGCAACACACACAGCACTGGTATGCCACATCAGCTCTAAGTATGCAGCGCCTCAACAGCATGCAATCATAACACAGGTACGTGCCCCCTCAGACCATGCCCTGCCAGAATACCATATCAACATTCCACGTTATTCCACGTAGGCAGCACGCCACATCAGCGGTCCCGATCTTTCTCTTGACCAGCGCCATGTCAGCCTGTTGCCAACGAAGCTCTCACCGGTATCTCAAAGCCTTCAGTGCAGCCACGTCATCATCTTCAAGGGAGGCTGCACGCATGTGCAGTACTTGATGTCTAGGCTTGCGGTATAGACTGTGCGCGTTAATAAACGCGTGTCGTTATGCACATGCGGCACCACCCACTTACGTGGGTGCCACATTAGCACCTGACAGCAGTTTGCGATGAAGGAGTATGCTCCGATACCAAATTGTAATGAACCCAGTCTAGCAGATACTCGTCAGACGTTAAGGACAAGTAGTATCAGACCTGCACAAATCTCCAGTTAGCATGAAGTGATATCTGAAACAGTAACTCATTACCATTAGACAAAGAGAGTGGAGGGGTAATAGACAGAGGAGAGGGTGGAAGAGATGATCAATGATCACGCAAGAGCAATCCAAGAAATCCCCTCTTCTTCTCCGGGCGTCTTCCCTCTCCACGTCATCAACCGGTATACAATAACAAATACGATAATCCTGATCACACAGCAGTGCGACATGGCACTCTTATCTCGTGAAGACCATGAAGACCACAACAGAATACAAGGAAGATCCCAATCATCCACAGATCCCGATCTCCCTCCTTGTCGCAACCAGTCACCTCATGTAGACAGCGTGGCCAATGCCACGTCAAATGTAGAGACAGGTGGCATGCGCCACATCATCAATGAAGACAGGTGGCAGCGCCACATCAACAATGTAGGTAAGTGGCATGCGCCACATCAGCAATGCAGACAAGTGGCATGCGCCACATCAGCAATGTTGACCAGCGGCATGCACCACATCAGCAATGTAGACAATTGGCATGTGCCACATCAGCAATGTAGATCAGTGGCATGCGCCACACCAGTAATGTAGACAGGTGACAGCGCCACATCAGCAATGCCTGGCGCACAGAACAGAAAACGCCAGCATGCTGCCACAGCCCCGAGTCGTCGTCCACGGTACCTGCGCACAGCCAGCGTCAAGTCGGCGTCTCGCCAGCGTCGTGCCAGGGTCAATGCCAGCGTCCAGTCACAGTCGAGCCAGCGTCCAAGCAGCATAGCAAGACTAATGTCGACCTCCTGGAGACCAGTCCTTTTGTAGCATTTGACAAGGCTGTCTGGTCTCGGGTCCCTCTCCCACAGTCGTACAGATCGACTCTCAGCCGAGGGCCTGGATTGTGTACAGTTGCAAACTTCCCCTTGGACCTCATGCTGTCTGGGTACGTGCATACAAACAAGTGTGTGCGTCTGACCGGCGTCCTAGGCTGGGTACACTTTGACTTGACTGTTCGGGTCTCCGACAGTTGGTTTTAGCCAACTGTATCTCGTCCAGGCCCTGAATCTTTACGTGGGGTTTATTTTCCCCTTCGGCCTGGGTCTGAGTGCAGCCCGGAGGCCCTCAGACTTTCCATGAGGCATGGGTTATTCCACCCGGTTTCTTCTTTTAAGAAATTGGGGATATCCTCACATTTGCGAGGCCACTGCCTCTAAGAGCGCCACAAGGCCCCATTTTTGCAGCCCGTCGGCCGCCCTAAGTGAAGGCAGGCTCGACGAGGCCCTCAGGGCCCTTTTTTGGCCACCACGCAACTCAAGGAAATTCAGGCAGTTGCGCAGCGCCAGTTGGTTGAATGAACCCAGGCCCTGGGCCGCCTGTGTGAATGTATGTGAAGCAGGCCCTGGGCTGGATACGGGTACCGGGCCAAACACAGG
>BFEA01000519.1:1115774-1123274 GCA_003427395.1 Chara braunii | reverse complement strand
TTGGAAGGCAGAACCTTTACTAGATAGACTATTAGTCTGTGAGGAATTGGTTACTGGTCCAACAGTCTCTTATACATGTACTAAAATTAAGGCTCCACAATCAAATAAAAAAAAATTAGCACGTTGCTTGAATAATGTCATGTTATGCGTCGATGCTATTGAAACCCATATGTTATTTATGAGAGATGAAATGTTATAACTTAAGGATTTGAGTAAGTCATAGACACTCCTTGTTATTGTCCTGATTTATTTAAGGTTTTGTATAAACTATAAAACACTATTCGTACTAGTGGAACATGACTTTGTTCCAAATCCACTTAATGCTGATTTTTGTTAATTTGTAGTGATGGTCGTTGTGAATTAAATGTGTGTCTAATTTATATTTGGTTACACAATGGAAGTGTAATTTTTACACTTAGATAAATATCAAAAATATAAGGAGTTTATTATATACAATTTTTATCTCCACATTAAGACCATTATAATAACTTATTAATTTTTTTTTAAAGCTTTACAACAAATTTATCTAAGTTACACAAACTTGTGATCAGGTACTTTAATATATCAGGTCCGCCTTAAAGCCATTTATAATAACTTACTAAAACTATTTAAAATTTTACTGCAACTCTATATGATTTACACCTAGACTTATGTTAAGGTACTTTAATACACAATATAAGACCTATTGGAAGTACAGTTCATATATAGATTTTAATTTTTAATTTTTATAATTTAAAATTTATTATTTTGATTTTTTTGCAAGCGGTTGCTTTATATGTGTTATTTTGGTTCTCACATGATTTAGGTTGTGTCTAATTTAAGCTTACTATCTAAACCAGATTCTTATTTTGCAATATATATTTTTTTTTACTAAGGTTCAAGTTGAGATAAATTTGATTTTTGTCCAATAATGTAGCTATATGTTGATCTAAATTTAGAATTTCCAATATTGTATTTATATTTTATCCCAATGGGATATAATCCCTTAACTTTATATTATAGATTATGTTTTTTCTTGCTTCATAAAGTGTATGTTATAATGTCTATATTTTCATTATGAAATTTAATACAAATATTCTTTCCTGAACTATTAATTACTTAATTATTAAACCATCACATCTTATAAGTCTATATTTTATTTTTTAAAATGTTGCGTATAAAACCTGTTAAGTCATTGGTGAAAGTAACTATTGTTAGTCATCCTTTGGGCTTATTTTCCCTAACTTTATTACTAGGTTACCTGATCGGACGTCCGGTACCCCCCTGACCGTCCGGGGTTGTCCGATCGGACAACTGGACGAACGTCCTCCCCGGGCAGTCTGTCCGAGCAAAAAAAAAAAAAAAAAAAAAAAAAAAAAAAAAAAAAGTCCTCTGAAAAATCTGAAAAAAAAGTATGTTATACAGAAAATAAACTGAACAACTTTTGCCTTGGAATAATATCCAAATTCGTTTCCAATTTTAACATAAAAAATAATAAAAACCTTTTTTTTTTTACTTTTTTCGTGTTTTTAATTGCTAAAAATGGAGTTGTCCGGGCCCGGACGTCTGGGACCCCCCTGACTGTCCGCCCAGGATATCCTGCCATCGGACAACTGGTAGCCTAGCTTTATTAATCAAAGGGTCACTAAAAAAATAAATATCATCCACCTGAATCTCTATCTCCGTGTTCAGTATTTGATGAAAAAATGCGATTCTTGTAACATGCAACCAATGACTCCTTAATACGCCTTCCTTTGTTCTACGACATGTAAGCAATATATTGCTGATCATTTTTATAGGGAACTTACGAGAATGGCTCACTCCTATTTACCATACTATCTATCTCAAGAGGAAAAAAAAGAAAGAATAAGCTACCTATAACGATCTTGGAACCTTTATTTGTGAACCAATAGCCTTTGTGTGTGAATCAATAAGGAACAACTATTGAAAGGGGGGAAGGCAAATCGATTACTAAGTAGTAAGAAAGACTAACCTTTGTGGATGCCTATGTGTGCAGACTATGCATACCCTGACGAAAGCACCTTGTTCCTGACCCACCAGTCCTGGCAGTACTTCAACTAGTCTCAAGGCCATAGCCTTAGCTAGGATCTTATAGGCAACATTTAGGACAGAGATGGGCCTGTAGTTTCTGACCTCCCTTTTGTCTCCTTTTTTGTACAAAAGGGAGATGACCCCCTTAAGCCACCCTTTCGGTAGCTTGCCTGTCGTTAGGGAGTTGTTGAAAATTTGGCATAGGAAAGGGGCGAAACTTTCCCACGCGCAGAGGAAGGGTTCAATTGGAAGGTCAGCTAGGCCTGGACATTTACCTTAGGCCATTTTCCTGGCCTCTAGGTGGAGTTCAGTTTTTTAGAAATGCTCATTCAGGGCTAACCTATCTGTTTGGGAGATCGACGAAGGCAATTTGTCCCAAAATAGTGAGTTGGAGGAGAGGTCTGATTCCGCTGAGTCAAGGGGCCTCATCGTGGTCACTATCTCCCTGAAGTATTTTGTGGCATATCTGCACATTGTTTCTATGTCGTCCGCAATTGGTGCTTGGGGATTAAACGAGTGTGAGAATTCCCTAAGAAGGGGTTTCGTTTGTTTGAGGATGAGGGTTTTAAAGGTCTCTTTCGTCATTCTATCGTGCCCTACCAGCCCCCTTATCCTTAGCCAGTGGAGCCAGTCCTCCTGCTTTTTGACCTCAAGGGCCTCCAGTTCAGCCAGACTAGTTAATCTCTTGTAAGCCCAATAGTGGTCTGAGTATTGATCTTTACCCATGTTTAGTTGAGCACTGGATATAACATTACGGATCTGGGTTTTTGTCCATGAGCGGTTGGCTACCTTCATCCTGGAGAAGGTCTTGAGCGCCGCGGTAATGATGCGCAACCCTGTTTCGGCCCAAGCATATTCATTTGGAAATAGTTCCTTGGCCTCTGACCATTTGGTCATTTGTTCTTTTACCCATGATAAAATACCAAGATCCTTAAGAATAGTGGTATTCAGGCGGAAAGGCGGACGCATTTTCTGAAACTGACACTTAGCTAGGATGTCCATACCCACCCGATAATGATCAAAGAGGGCCTTATTATCAATGATATCACTCCAAATGCACCTATCCCAGACTTCCCCTCTAGCTAGAATGAAATCTAGTCTTTTGATGGGGGGGAGAGTTGCTGTAGAGGGTTTGGGACCGTACAAGGTGTGGCCTGGGTTTTCCGGATTCAAAGTTCTTAAGGTGTCTATCATGCTTTGGGATTCCAAGAAAGAGGACAGCATCAATGCGTCTCGCCTAATTGGCGTTGGGAAGGGGGAGTCGAATCCGGGGTTCATCGTGGTATTCCAATCACTTGCTATGATCAGGTTCTCCACGTCCGGGATAAAGGCTAGGAGTGAGGCTAAGAAATTAATTCTTTCTGTGTATTTCACGGGGGCGTACACCTTCGTAATTGTCCAGTCTTCTTCATCCACAACCAGTTTTACCCATAGCCATCTACCCCCAGGATCTTGGTATGAGCCAATAACGGCTACTTCCAAATCCTTGTGGATGAGGATTGTTGTTCCTCCCTTTGATCCCACTGCAGGGGCCCAAAGTTGGGGCCCAGGCCACCATCTCTGGACACCCACAATTCTTTCAGCATTTAGTTTGGTCTCCGCTATGCAGGCAATTTGAATGTCGTGTTTGTGGATCCATGATAAGAATCTGGATTTTTTGTGACGGTCGGATGTGTCACCCAACCCTCTAAGGTTCGAGTATGCAATCCTTATCCTATTTGGCAAAAATCAGAGTGGCCACTGCCGCCTGGGGGTTGGATGCGGGTACTCGGATCTGCGAGGGAGGACGACGTTATTTCTGAGAGTTCGTCGAAGGACCACAGACTCTGAGTGAGATCCACAGATGCCATGTTGAGCTTGGTTTATGAGTTGCTCAACCATTTTATCATCGTGCATGCTGGGATATTTGGGAGGATCATTAGCTTGTCATCTGCTCCTGAGTGTGGAGACAGAAAATGAAAATGGAGGATATTTGAGTCAGGCGAGTGCCTGGGAACTGGAGATAACCATTTCCTCCTTTATGGAGGATAGAGCTACCACGACGAAGTGCATGAGGAAAACCCCTCCATCCCCTAACTCTGCCACTTGTCTGCCCATCTTCAGAGTGCTGCAGAGGTAAGCCTCTCCCCGGTCCTTAAGTATAATTTTATTCGTCAGGTCGATTGTCTGCTCTTCTGAGGGATGGGCTTGGACTGTGGCAGAGGCGAATGCATAGGTATTACCTTTTTTGACGCATCAGGAGAACTGTTGATTCTGATTGGAAAGATCCACAGATCAGGGGAACCAATAGTTGGGTGACCTTCTTGCTTTTTCGTGATATCGTTTTGATTGGTTGAGCGAAACTTATTACCATTTGTTCAGATTTGTTGTTCAAAGGCTTTTCTTTTTTTTCCTGAGGAGAGTTGCTCACCCCGAGGAAGTCGTAAACACTGTGTGAATGTGGAATGGCCTGTTCGTCATTGGCTTTTAGTTTCTTCCATGGTCCTCCAGTTCCATCTGTTGTGGCGGTCTCTCTGGTTATCCCTGTGCACTTCTTGGTCTCCTTTTTCTTTCTTTTGGGAGTTTTAGTTGTATTTCCGCCGGCTGCTCTCAATTCCACTCTCCTCGTGTTTACCCTCCCCTTTTGTGCCTGCATTTCCTCTGTGTGCTTCCCCTGCTCTACTTTGTCTTCCTGTTCCTTCTCTATCTCTCCTAATTTGGGTGGGGGAGCCGTATCGTTGGCAGGGGTGAAGCCCATCAAGATTTCGTCCAACTTTTCGATTATTTTACTGCACTTCTCCAACTGGGTTGAGGGCGGGGGATGAGGGGTGGGGTTTGAGGGGGTGAGGGTTTCTTGGGGGGTGAGTGAGATCTCCATGTCAAAGACCCTTGGCTCCCTGTTACTGGGTCTTCTGTGACCCCCGCTGTTGTTTCCCTCTTTTTCCCTTCAGATTCTTTCCTCTCTTCCCCCTCTCCTTCCACTGCTTTCCATTCCTTAGTCTTCAAGGTGGCCGATGAGGAAGAGGTGGATGGATTCATTGTGATCGGAGTTGCCGGGTTCTTGGCTTTCCAGGACAGAGGCCTTTTGCCCTTGTCTCTGGAGACCTTTACCTTTTTCGATCTGCTTTTCTCCCGGGGGGGATGCTGCCATTCTGGGCAGAATGACTGACCTCCTTACCGTTGTTGTGGAGATCAACTCGATCTGAGGACATGTTCGGATCATCAACCTCAGGGCTCTTGTCCTGGTCCTTGGTTAGCCTGAGTCCGTTACTGGGCGCTTCCACTAGAGCCGGTTTCTTGAGGACAGATGGCTGAACACTCTTTCGAGTGAACTTATCTGAGCTTATAACCACCTCCTTAAAGGATTTCTTCCGGCCTGAAAATCTCTTGTTGATTGGGCAGGATTCATCTTCGTCTGTATGAAAATAACTATGACATTTTCTACACCATGAGGAATCTGCGCATGCAATATTGAGATATACCCACCCATCTTCCAACATGTCAACGATCAAGTGTTGTTTGTACGAGAGGCGAGCTGTCGCTTCCATATCGAATCTTATGTTCCAGAGATCGGGAGCAATCGGGTCTGAGAAGGCATCGTGCGTTTTCAGGATCCTGGCAAAGGCTTTCTGTGTGGCTCCTTTCAGATGGGGCAGAATTGAGATTGGGACCTGGATAACTTTGATCCAAAAATATTGAAGTTTTTTAGCTTCGTTCCAATCATACAGTTTGTTCTCATTCATCCAAGGCCTGAAACGGATGGTGTAAGCTTTGCGATCCAACATAATATTATCTGTCCCTTTTAATATCATCCATTTTGCGATTTTGTCCGAACTGGCCACGTATGTGACCAGGTTCTTCCCATCGCAACGGAAAAACCCTCTTTTGGGGGGGATATTCAGGTCAGCTGTCAGGGACCATCTATCCTCATAAATACGGATCAGTCTATTCTTCACTGTTGCAGGTAACGCTCTAGAATCGTTTTCGAATTAAACTGAAACGGCATGTTCCTTCAGCCATTCGGCCTGGATTTCGTAAAAATCTCTGTTGACGACCACGCGTACGAAATCCTGGCCAGCCTCGACTATGCTTGGGGCGAATTCCTCTGGCAGAATGCCATTCGTGTAACAGTCTCCAATGATCCCCCTGATTCTTCCCTTTTCGCCCTCTGTCCCCGGAGATACATTGTGAGGAGGTAACGAAGTCATTCTTTTCAGGGAGACGGGGAATGGACTTGCATTGGCAATTCAATGATGCACTGTTATCAACCGGTCCTGATTTTGGGTAAGATGAAGTATGGACTGTGAGCAGGGAAGTCTGCGATGGGTAATATATAACAAATTAATCGAGCGAAGGATGTACCATACAACAGCAGCATCGGAGATACAGTATTACGGGAAATGCGTTATGGGCAGTATTCCTTACTTGCCGACATCGATGCGGCTAACTCTTGCGTACGTGTGAGGCATGCTAGCTTTTGCGTACATGTGAGGCATGCATTCCGACCGCGAGGATCTGTCTACCGAACGAGATGTGTAGAACCCTCCCTCTTGATGATCTATGCCTGTCCCCGACATGCGTTTCACAATATGTCCTACCACCTCTCCTTGTTATTTTTTATTCCTCCGAGAGAAAAACGTGAGTAGACTTCTTCTTCGCTGACGAAGCCCTTAACTTCTTCTACCTTGGCTGCCGTGTCACATCTTGGTCTTGAATCTTGTGTCCTCTGTGTGGTGGTGGCAAGATGTCTATCCTGTTTATTCGAGGCAAATTAGAGTAAGGGTCTGGGGTGAAGGGGAAGGTCAGTAACGGGGGAAGTTTCTCACAGTATTCCAATTCCGGTCACTACCACATTGGCCTATGAGCACTTCCATGTACAAACCTCCGTTCTACTTCTCCCTTGCTACGAATCCCCCTCGGTCGAAAATGCAAACCAATGATTTTTTTATTTTTATTTTTAAATCAAATTCATGTTTGACTCATCTACCTGGGAGTGTGTAGAATTATAAGAGAAGATATATATGTACAACAAAGAAAGTGTGAAGTGCACTTTATGCCGATTTTTTGTTCATGATTGGAAAAGGTAAACTAGATCTTGTGTCAGCCTAATGGACCACTGTCCCGAGCTTCGAGGTCACGTTGTTGCTATGTGAACTACACACATATGCTTTTCTGGCTTCACAATGTTATATATTTTTCTCCTTCTATTTTTTCAAAAGTATGTTGATTGTGTGATTGTGGTTCAAGTCATTCTAATATGACCTTCGAAATTGCATGCTTAGCCCTCCACTTCTGCAATTGGTTGGCTAGTACTAGGTTTATCAATTGGTTTGATATTGTTCATCATCGTTACAGCAAATAGATAAAAATATCATTGTAGTCAAGGTTGCCGGCGTTCGGGACAGGCCGAACGCTCGAACCCGAATGCCCGAACGTTCGGCACCCCCTCTCGACACGTTCGGTCGTTCGGCCGAACGCGAACAAAAAAAA
>BFEA01000519.1:1097730-1115519 GCA_003427395.1 Chara braunii | reverse complement strand
ACTGAAAAAAAAAAAAAAAAAAAACGAGAATAAAATTTGTTGAGTAGGCGAGCACGTTTTTAACACCGTCATCTTTGGCGATTTTTCATTTTTTTTTTACTGTGACAAATTCTATGAAATTTTATATATGTGTATCTTACATAATAGAGAATGTACAAATAAAGTTTGAAAAAGTAATAAGTGTTTTCATGCCCTGAAATAAAGAAAAAATAAAAAGTGAAAAAACATAAAAAACAAATTAATAAGTGGGCAAGCAGGTTTTGACACCACCATTTTTGAGGATTTTTTTTTTTTTTTGGCTGGACAGAATGACTTCAAAGTTAAGAGGGAGATACCTTATGTCACAAAGAACTCACAAAAAACAATTAAAAAATATATATATATTTAGGTGTCAAAATATTTTTTTGCGGGGTCCGAACTCCTTTAAGTTTGGGCCCCGTATGAGAACCCGAACGCCCAAACGTTCGGGGTCTTAAGGGCCTGCGTACATTCCGTCTGACAACCCTGATTGTACTGATTATTTTTTCTCTAGCTAGCAAGTTCAAAGTCTTTATTTTTTTCGAGTATATTAGATTGCTTTGGCTCTTCCTTCTTCACTGTTTGGAACCTCAAAACATAAATCCTCAAAGAAAAGTCCCAAAATATATTTTTTTTCTTCTCTATCTTACTTTAACTACACACTCCTTAAGAATGTTTTACTCTAATTTTATTGATGCAATTACTTTGCTTATTCCTTTTGTGAGAATTTATCTTCTGTCCGTTTTTGTCATAATTCATTATCATGACTTTTACATTCATGTTTTTGTTCAGTTTTCTCATCTTCATTCCATACTTTTTATTATATATTCATATTCTAGTATATCCTCATGTTTCGATCGTGAAAGAATAAATATATCAACGAACAACCTGCGGTTCCGTATGACCAAAATAAGCAGCGAAAAAAAATTCACGAGACTTACGAACTCAGACGACGAAAAAAACGGTTGAACAATGGCAAAAATGGTTGCATGTCGATGTGTTACGGCATCATCATGCACGAGTAGCGGAAAAATAAAAGTCGGGGCGATCGAAAAATTTGCAAAATAATTTGTCTTCCTAAAACATTTTTCGCGGTTAAAACAACGACCACGTTAAAAATGATGATTTAATAAACATATTGTTTTAATTTATTATATCCATCTTCAAAATACGGTTCGCGTAAAAACAAATTACAATATTTTTTTGTTGTAAGGTTGCTCGTTAATCGCCGTTGATGCAAAACAAATTATTTTAGACGTAACCGTAGAAGGAGTTTGTAATATATGTCATATATTATATATATGTAATGGTATTGTTATTTATCCTATTTCCGATGACGATGCCCTTATACATATACATAAATGTTTTCAATGTCCTTATGAAGATTTGTCACAATTTTCTCTCGTTTACTATGATTGTTCCAAAATGCATCCTTATTTGTCGGCTTGATGTTTTTATACGCTGAAATTGATGTTTTCAATTTAAACTTCATATAATTTAATGTTTGCATTAATTGTGCAAAACCGCTTTTTTTATATGAGACATTCCTTACATCTGTTTAAATTTTCAATTACAAACCACTTCTTCATCGACACTTTATCATCCCAACTACTTAAATTGATGTTTTGGATCTAAACAAAACTCTATAAAATTCAATGTTTGTACTAATGTATAAAACCGTTTTTTTATACAAGACATTATCCACGTCTTTTTAATTTTTCAATTTCAAATCATTTCTTCAATAACAGTTCATCGCCCCTACTACTTATATCAAGATGGCAAAAGTTTACTATAGTAGGCATTATAACTATCATGGCTCAAACACAAATAATGCGCAGAGGTTTCCACTCAACAATTCGGTTTTATCTTTCAATATCATTTATGATTTTTTAATTCCGCGCAAATTGAATAAAAATGCGTTGTATGATATAATTATATCGCGACCGTTTATTAACTGAAAATTGAACCATATTCATGAGATGTACATTATTCACCATAGAGTTAAATTGAATCTGTTATCATGATTCTATAAATCTTTTAATCTTTTCTATAAGAACATTAACGTCAACAAAGATACAATGAATAAATTTACTGATAACATCGATTAATGTACACCCCATATTATCGTAGATTATACCAAAGACGTTCACATTACGATGCATTAAATGAAGAACCAGAAGGCATCAATCTCTCTGCTGACTGCTCTGATAAGACGACGCATATTAAGAAAATAATTATTTTTAGCCGTAGTTTGATTGTTGTTGATGTTGCCATAAAATAATATATCTTAAATAAATATACCAATGCAGATAAAAACGTTTTATTTTTTCGCGTTCAATTATCTTCAAGGTTCTCTAATATTTTAAATATAACCAGAGACGCTAAAATGTTTTTCCATCTTTTTTCGTATAGAAAATGTTATTTTTAATACATCAAGCATTTTTGTTTTTTTAGTTATCGTCGGCTCGCATAAAACCTTGATTATAACATAATCTCATGTCATCAATTATCATTTGACTTTAGTTACACGATGGCAAGCATCACGTGGAGATCTCATCCCTATTATAATCCGCAATTTTTGCTGCTACTTAAAAACAACTGAAAAAAAAATCAAAATTATTATAAACGTCGATGTTACACGATGTTGAATGCAGTGTTGCTTATGTTTTGAATAGTGTGAGAAATGTTGTGCGAGGTGTGAGAAAACATTTATTATTTGTGATTGATTTGGTCAATTATGTTTATTTATGACAATCACTTTTAACATGAACACATCATTTACTTTCGCATAGTGTATATGCTTGATGTTTACTACTGAATTCCTAATGTTTTTGAACATATCCCACATAATTTTTTACCTCAATGATTGACAATATTATAGTTGCATGACTTTCTAATTGACGTATCATATTCATTACAAGTGCTATTAGTTGTGATACTCACATGCGATAAATTGAAACATACAGTGGTTTGTTTTGCCACATTTTTATTTTAATATAATAGAAATTCAAGGCCGATGAATTTTACCTATTTGTTATCTCATCTGGCTTCAAAATATGTCGCCTCTATAAGAATCCAAACCTGATTTTGCAGATATTGTCATAACGTCTTTGCCTTTGAAAATTGTTTTCTTATTATAATGTCTTTAACTTTTGAAATCATTTTTTTTTTTTTTTTGCTTTTAATATCAAGCTCCGCCAGCTCCTCATATCAAGCCCCACCACCTATATATGATCATTTACCACTGTCTACTACAGCATAACTTTCTTCGTTTCTTAAGCGTCGTAATTTTCAAAACTACAAGAACCACAAATAAAACTACAAGAATCATAAACAATATCGGTATTTTATTTTGTTTTATTTTTTGTGAATACTTAATGCTTCAAGGTATACTAACTTTCGTCGCTTCGCTGCTTTAATTCTTTAACCTGATCTTCATTCATACAACCTCATGAAAAAGTTTTATTTACATCTTCAAAATGATATCGTTTTTCTTCCTCATTTAGTACACTTCTAATTCATTTAGAATAGCTTATAATATATATTTTTTTTTACTTTGTTAAAACTCATCATTGGATACATATAGGATTATATTTTAAATATTCTTCAACAATAAATATTAACAAAGTTTGTCCGTGTCCATCATTACATAATGATGTCACTAAACTTTTGCCAACAGCATTAACTTTCGTCGAAGTTTTGAAAATGAATATATTAATATTTACAACAACGTTGTGCTGTCAACTTAGAAATAAAATTATATATCCGAACTTTTTTTGGAAGCTCAAATATTGCAGGATATATACATTATTGATGTCAATATACAATAAAAAATAATATAAAATGAATTATGATTTAATATTACTAATTATTATATTTCATTTATGCCAAACTCGTAAACTACTTGCAGAGGAAACTAATGCTCTTGCAGAGGAAATCAATGCTCTTCTTGTCGAGCAAAAATACATCGACATATAACATAATTTACATCCCCCAACAAAATTGTAAGTTCATTATATGTTCTGTACCTTCTTCGTCAATCTTTTATATATAAAAATTATTCCCTTAAAGCAAACATTTAAGGTTGCACATTCTTCTATTATACTACACCCTTTTAAGAACTATATATACCGTCCATCAAAATTATCATTCTTATGTATTTATCAATTCGTTATATGTTATCTACAATGAACACAAATAACAGCGATTTTCAAGACCTCATGTTTCGATACAAACATCTATTTTTACAAGTAAAATGCTTACAGCGACACTGTTTGTCATCATCTATAATATTTTACTGTCAGTTTGTGTTCATGATTATACTAAATGTTATATATTCGAAGCTAAAGAGCATCACATTCTACTTACGCTGCTATTGTTTAATCCATTTCAAACACTGATAGATTTATTGTTTGGTGCTAGATAAATATTTTATATTTTATTACTTTGAAGACGAAATGCATTCTTTGCTCGTAAACGAGCACATTTGGCGCAAATCGAACATCAAACATATATCATCGCGGAAGGCATTATTGGCACACAGAACGATCATAAATAAGATGATGATGATGTTATATTTAATATATTGTATTTTATTAATGATATGACTTTTTTTCATTCATTCACCGAAATTATTCATAATATCCCTAAATAGTTATAACCTCTTCCTTTTCGTTCCACGTCAACCATTCAAAATTGTTTAAAATCTTGCTTCTAGAAACGATTTCATAACTTTATTTATACTCCATTCAACAAAAATGTATTGTCAAAGTATCTACATCGATACACTAATTCAAAATATTATGAAATGACTGATCATTTTTAATTTTTTAATGCATAAGAATATTGTTAAAAAACATTGTTACCCATAAAAATTGATGATCCTATAAAAAACAAACATGGTAATATTCATGATATTGATATTCGATCGACTATGGTCCATATTATTCTAATACGTTTTGGCATCAAAACAAAATATTCCGACTAATGACAATAAAATCTACAGCGTCTAACAAGAAATGCTATAATATTTTATAAATATCGAAACTGTTCAATATCAAATGAAGGAAAAATATTAATTTGGTCTTTGCTGCAAATGCGTTTTTGCATAATTGCACAAAATAACCAGCTCTTTCACTCGTTTGCCTTGGCTTGAAACAATTGAAAATGAACTCGCAACTGAATAATTATTCATGTTTCAAACATACAAACAAGGAATATAAAAATTATATATTATTGATGTAATTCAAGTATTCTCTGTCGCATTGCAGTATCCAAAAATACTTGTAAAACTATAATGATATATAAAGCATTCGTAAACATTGAATGAATGATATTTCACAATTGGATTAATATATCATCTTTAATCCCGAAATTCATTTCATGAACATGCAGCTGCTTTAAAAGACATTCGTGGTTTTCGTTCGATTAGACATTGTACTTCATGCTTCACATAAATTTAATTTTTCGTTTGGTAGGATCTAGAAAATGTTGACTAGAGATTACGGGGAAATGCCTCATGTTTCTAGTGTGCCTATTTATATTTTTCTCGTTCGTCAACTTGTCTCGATTAATCCTTTAGTTGTCGTCTCACCAATCCTCTAACAACCTATTTCGGTTATGTGAGTTTTAAGCACAAATCCGCCTCAGACGACGGTTTACTTGACTCCCAACAATCAAACGAGGGCACTTTATACATACATATACATAACATTTTTGAAAAAACGTTTCTTTAGTTACATATATTTTATATAAGTACTCGTAGATTTTTAAAAAAATCACAAAATAAAAAAAAATAAGATATGTAATACATTATAGAATTGTCTGATAGTTTGCTCAATAAATATAACTTATTTTTTCACTTGTTCCCAATAATATCACTCATATTTACCTATGATGTTAATCCAAAGCGTTGTATTATTAATGAAACATTTATAATATTATATTGATTTTAATTTTAATTGTCAACATAATTTCGCCTTGAACATAATAATATTGCCTTTAATTTTTACTATCTACACAATTTTATTTTTTATATAATAATATTGGTGTTTTTATTTTTTCCCCCCTAAGTTATCCGCTTAATACGCCTTCATCACATTATCGAAATCACATTTCCGTTTCTGCATACTGTTGCATCTGTCAATAACACTTACCATGTTCTCAGACAATGTGTCGAACAACCTATACATGTCCAATTTTCATCAATGCCAGATAATCCTGATCGATCATGCACACTACATCTCAAGCAATTCTCATTCATTTTTTTTGCATAATGTACATTTTATAAATTTCAAGGCGAAACTCTAATATCCCTGGTTGTCGTTGTTTGGATCATTGAATCGACAAAAAATCTGGTCGACGCCTCCCAAAAATAAAGTGTTGCCTCGTGAAGTATTAATTGACATGTTTTTTTTTTACTAAAGCTATTTATGTACTCGTTAAAAAATATAGGGCACTTTCTCTTTCTGATTGATTTTTCTGCTTATCTTCATAAAGTTTACGTTTCTTCTGTTTTCATGTTTCAGTTTATTAATTATAGCATCATTAGTTTTTTCATCCTCACGCATTGAGTCTTCTTCTAATTGTACGCCAGCAAAAACTAACTCACCATTGACAGTCATCCGGCTTTCTCATCCTTCGTGCAACACTTATACTATCGAAACGTTTTATAATTCGACGGTTGCTTTATACTCTCGCATACCATAAGTTTATTCAGTTTTTTTTTCTAACTCAATAAAATATCTTTCAATAACAACAATTATAACCTAGTACGATTGCAGCTGAAAGTTTTTCAATAATTGTTTTGTTCTTCATACAACATTCAATCTAACAAAATGTCGTTAGATAGTATCGCCTATCTTACATTCCTCTCTAGCTTTCAAGTCTTATGTGCTTTCTTTTTATCCTCAATGAGTTGTCTTGCAATAATAATAACTCAGATGCCGTATTTTTTCGTTTGATGGATTCCGATAAATGTTTATACAATATTTCATGCAACAAAAAAACAATTGTCGAATGTATTTTTTAATAATATGACACTGCTGTCATTATCGACTGCTTTGTATACTGTTTTGGAATTGCAAAAAATGATGATGCATATATCCATCGTCAAATCGACAGATGTCGACAGTTATCTTTGAAGTGTTTACTTTCAACTATTAAATAATTTTTTTCATTTATTCATTACAAAAATAACCACTAGATTTCGAGGTTTCTCAATTCGAAAGTTCTCAAGATTGTAATTTTTTAATGCTTATTATAATTTGTTATTTATTATTAAACAACTATTTTTGACATATCTTCAATTTCTCACAAGTAAATATATCATACTATAAAAAAGTTATCTATAATGAATTCATCATTCATAATTTATAATTAATAATGTTGCATTCTCATTTATTATATTGCTGCTTTATGAAACTTTAAATCGTTATTTATGCGCTCTCTTGAATTTGTTTCTGTAATGTCGTATTGTGCTTAGATAAACAAACATATAATATTTGTGCAAATAAATGTGTTGCATCCAAACATTTTCATGCAAGGTAAAATCGGCTTACCCAGCTTCTCGATGAAGCTTTTTATCCTCTCTCATAACGTTTTTACATAAACCTTCAAATTTACACTTATGAATGCTTTTTGAAACTCATTTTTTTGCACTTTGACTTTTATCCGTTTATTTATTCAAACTTAATTATGACACTGTAATTTGGATAATGAAATAAAAACATGACAATGAAAGCGTGTCCTTCTACTCCACTGTTTGTTTTCACCACCTTAATAATTCTTTTGCTAATATGAATAAAAGTTTTTTTTATACAAACCATCATTTTCATTATAATGCCTTAAAAAATGTACAACATTTTTAATATCTACATGAAAGTGTATTCTAGTTTTTTACATTTGTCAATATTAACACCTTTGTCTTTTCTCTTATTTTCCTCCGCAGGTCTATTATCATGTAGTGCATGCCTATCGAGTTTGTGCAACCGATCTATGTTATGTCGGAGTTGCTCATCACACAAAAAAATAACGTTATCAAATTTTAACCAGCATCATATTGGCCAGATGAAAATTGCGTTCACAATCCTACTATAACATTTAAATGGAGCGGTTTTCATGACGTGTTTTTTTATGATGTACAATATGAAGCATTGTTAATATGATGTACCATATTCTCTTTTATGGTTTGACGATCAGTTCAGTATACGTCGTTATTGTTATATTATACACATATTAGGTTAATTGCATTGTTTTGATGCAAGGCGACGATGTCATTTTTTGGGATGACTCTAATGTCATTCTTTAATTTCGTTGTACAAATGTTCGGAAAGCAAATTTCGGTCATGACGCTTCGAGGTATCTGCCAACCACTTCCTTGTGTCATTGGTGTCACATCATTTCGTTTCGGCACGCTCTTCTGTGTCAACCAAAATTTCACAGCCTGATACGAGTGACAAATGCTACAACTGGTGAATATAAAGTTATAACCCTTCATGAACTTAACATTCCTCATATGACAAATTGACTTGTGTAGAAAAATTTATGCATTTAAATTTTAATAGTAAAACAAATGTCGTAAGATTTTTTCTGTGGTTATAAGACATTAGATGCAATGTTCAATACTTTGTTTTTCGCCCGACCTTAATCATTATCTATTCTTGAAAATATAAATTTTTAACATCTAAAAAAAAAAACAAAAAAAAACAAGAACGTTTATAACCATATTACGCTAATCTACATTGTGAGTTGCATATATTAATGTTTAATACTTGAATTGACGAAGAGGCGGACAACAAACAAGCAATGACGAAGAATGGAGACCTAGCCAGTTGCTTAGACAAACACGTCGCCCTCACAAACAATATTTTGCTTTATTTATTCTCACTTGCTGAAACACTTCATGGGAAGAATAGGGAGAACTGATATATTAAATTTGGCTTCAACTTTCTAGATGACAGTCGATGTCAAACTCTATATCTCGATATTGTTTTTGTGAAAACTTATTGGGTTGCCTTTCCCTATCGCCAATTATTTTTGTCTCATTTCCTTTTTTTTCGTGACTCCGTTTAAAATGTCAGTTTTATTTATTTTTTTCTCATTGTCTATAAATTTTTATTTTTTTTTCTTTTTAGTTTTGCTTAAAATCATTTTAATTCCTTTTGTTTTCTCTTTTTTTTTTGCGCCGCCGCCTAAAATGATAACTCTTCGATTTTTTAATATTTCTTCCACTCATTGTCTATAAATATTATGCGTTTCTTCTTTTTTCGGTTCTAGTTGAAATCATTTTGATACACCCTGTCAAGCCTTTTTCTTTCGCATTCTTATAGAGCATCGGCACACCACTCTCAAAATTTGCAAAATGAGAATGAACGTTTCGCTAGAACATGGATAAATGCACCCACCACATTTTTTTCTTTTCAAATTTCGAGAGTGGTGAGAAGAGGTCCGTATTGCCAAAAAAACAGCAGCGGCCACAGATGGCATGACCTACAAACTTCAAACGATTTTTTCACAGTGTTGAAATGTAGCCACTTTTTGGAAGGCCAACAACCTGCGACCTTACAGGCATGGCCGGGTCACTGCATTATCTGTATTTCACCGCCTCAACCATTTCCTTGAAAACACTTCATATTATCGCATACTTCTCCGTACGAATACATAACGGCCGCTTGTGATCGCCTCTCACAGTTCGGTGCCGTGGGTTGTGAGCCAACGTTCTCACAGTATATAAATTATCGTCCCGCATTTGTTATCCTTCCTCTCCATTATCTGACTCCTTTTACTGATCATCAATCTCAATACTTTATCATGCCCTCCCCCTAAAACCCGTATACATTTTTCCACTTCTTCTTAACGACTTCTATACCTTTTAGTATCGCGTGCGACACTCTAATATACTCTTTCACTTCCCAAACCCACCTCTTTCAAATAACACTCTTCTGCCTTCCTTAACCCACCTCTTTTAAATCCTTACCTTTGTATATCCACATATTTCTTTGCATCACATACACTCGTATAACCTCGTCCCGTTGTTTTCGCATGCGACCACTTTCAAAATGGGTGCATCTGACCATGTTCTAGTAGAAAGTTCATTCTGATTTTGCACATTTGGAGAGTGGTGTGGCGATGCATTTATACCTCCTTACAGAAAAATCCAAATCCCGACTTTAGATCTTGTATTAACCATCCGTTAAATCCCTTTCGATGTTAAACCCCACAGCGCGCCTAAATTCATACGACCTTCCTCCCCATTTTACCTTTCCTCTCCCGCTGCCATCATTTCTCTCACCTCTACACTCTCTCCTTGTGACTCATCATTGTTCCAACTCCCCCTTTTCTTGTCTCCAATAATAATTATACCTGATACATACCTTGCCTTATATCTCTTAGACCTCTACTCCACTCGATAAGATTTTCGTCTCATACATTTTTCTTCGACTGAGACTCCACATCCCGCTTTGTTCGTTCGTAAGTCTCCTTCTTGTTTTGAAGCGGGTAGATCTTGAGTGAGGATTTGTATGAACCAAGGTCTGTAGACTTATTTCAGTGTTTGCTCAATTTGTTAGTTGAGGCGCTTGCACTGCTCGAAATTAAAAGCACTGTGGCAAACTTGAAAACTTTAGAATATATCAAAAAATCTTTCCTTCATAGTAGGGTCGATAGGTCCCTTGGGATACTAACCGCCAAACCTCAAATTTTGAAGGAACTCGACAGAATGACTCTGTAACTTCGGGAGGAGTATTTTTCTTCGCAAAAACAGACAAAAGTGGCACATAAGAGGGGGTAGCGAATGTTTATGCTACTAGGGTTGCATTTTAGTGCATCATGGCTGGATTAATAAATTTGTTGGAATACATCGTCTGAGAGGTTACTTAACATCTCTGAGCAGCGACACTACAGAGGCAGTGAGAGAGCTTCCGTCAATGGTGGGAACACTACTCGATCGGAAGTCGAACAACTAAAGTTGAGTTTTGGGCTATGTTTAGCCTTGATAGTCTGTCACAAAGATGGAGAGACACAAGTTAGTATGCATCGGTTGCATATATATAGTTCACTCAAAATCTTTCATACTTTGACAACTCCAAGGATTCTTCCGAGTGTGTTTCCTATTTCATCATGTTCTCACACTTGGTGAAGAGTCTTGTAGTAAAGTTGAGTGTAAGGCTTAGTTCATTGAATTCAGTCTGTTAAAAAATTGAGGAATAACTTAAGAAGGGAAGAAAAATTGTACATCGAACGCTGTTTTTATTGAAGATCTGTGGTGGGAAACCTATCTAGGCAATTCATACTTCCCTGAATTCACATGTCCGTTTAGATTAGACAAAGATTAAGTTTCAACATGAAAGGTTGCATCGTGCAGTGTGTACGAGCGGTGATACTAAAGACGCAGTGGTAGAGTGTCCAAGAATACTACTTGTTTGAAGTTTGCATAAGTAGGGTAGGAAGCAAACAAGAAAAGATTGACAACAGTCGTATTTTTCATCACCACTTTAGGACACCCTTCACCACTTCAAGATGCAGCCAGCCTGAACAGGTGGTTTTCAAGGTCTTCGGACCTTTCACCACCTCAGGACCATTCAGGTCTGAAAAATTTAAATGGTCATGAAGTGGTGGAATATTCAAAGACCTTGAAAACCACCTGTTTAGGCAGGCTGCATCCTCAAGTGGTGAAGGGTGGTTTTCATGATCTTTGGACCTTTCACTACTTCAGGATCATTCAGGATTTTCAGACTGCCAAAAACTCTCACTTGACCACTTCAGGACACCAATCACCACTTCAGGATGCAGCCTGCCTAAACAGGTGGTTTTCAGGGTCTTCGGACCTTTCACCACTTCATGACCATTCAGGATTTTCAGACTGCCAAAAACTCTCCCTTAAGAATTTTCATTCCTGAATTTTCAACTACCTGATAACCGCTAATGAAGCAAACTTGAATTGTATCCATCCACAGGTGGTTAACGGGGACCCCCATATTCAGACTTTGGGTAACGGGTTTAAATAGTATGGTCTCCAGTCTATGAATTGGTGGCAAGTTTGATTAAAATAACATTTTGGTTTTCTTATAAATGACATGGCAAGTGGTCTGAAACTTAGGGTCTCCGTTAACCTTCTCTCTATCTATGTTGATTTTTGTATATTAATTATAATCACATTACAGGAGAAAAGGGATTCGAACCCTTAACCTATGGTTTTTTAGACCATTTTTCTACCATTGGAACTATTTTCCTCACAAAACAAAGTGTGATTGGTTTATGGAGTTTACACCTATTTGTGTGTATTTGGTTATTAGTTTACTACTTTCTTTGATCTTAATTGACCTTTCTTTCTTATTTGTTTCTTCATCCAGCCTAACTTATTCAGAAAAATTGCCAGCTTACGAATGTGGACATTGTTATTATTTAAGATCGAAGAGTGCGTGGTTGCAGACCCGTCTAGGCGGTTTAGGCTTTCTGGAGGTTATAAATTTGTACCGACTCTCAGACTCTTTTGTAAAATCTTGAAACGAAGTTGGGTAAAACTTACAGACAAACTAGCAGGAGATCTTGGATATAAATTTATTGAAGTTTGTGGTTGTTTTGATCCCCTTATTTTTGTTCTCGGATTTTTTTGGTCTCGTTGCATCCTTTCTTTGAAGTTTCAGACGATGGATGATGAACCTGGTTTCCAACATAAGCTGCACTCCCGGGTTAAGACGTTGAGGGATCCCCGTACGGGACCCTTTCGGAAGGCGATCGGTCGTTCAGACCAAACGCGGAAAAAAAAAAAAAAAAAAAAAAAAAAAAAACGTTTTCAAAAAATTCCGAAAACAAAATATGTTATGGAGAAAACTAAACTAAACGACATTTGCNAAAATATGTTATGGAGAAAACTAAACTAAACGACATTTGCCTGGGCACTACATCCAAATTCTTTACCAAATTTGAATTAACAATCAAATACAGAAAATAAACACTACGATAAAAATAAGAAAAAATAAAAAGAGAATTAAAATGAGTGAGTGTCCCAACACCTTTTTGACACCTCCATCTTTGTCGATTTTTAATTATGTTTTGGCATTGACAAATGGCCTGAAAATTTACAGATATGTAGTTTTCATAATCAATAACTCATTAAAAATTTTTCAAAAAATAATAAAAAATTTTGGGCCCCGAAATAAAGTGAAAACAAAAAGTGAAAAGTGAAAAAAAATAAAATAGTGAGTGGGTGAGCACGTTTTGACACCCCCATCTTTGACGATTTTTAATGTTTTTTTGGCTTAGAAGAATGGATTCAAAATTTATAGGCATGTAGGTTACATCATAGAAGAAAAACTTATTTTTAGGCTCCAAAATATTTTTTGGCGGGGGCCGAACCTGGAGGTGTTCGGCCCCCGAACGGGACCCCGAACGCCCGAATGTTCGGGGGCCAGCCCGGGCGCCCCCGAACGTTCGGTCAGGTAATCCTGTATATAGATATATTGTTATGTATACACTCCCGTTAACTCATTTGTAGTATATCAGCACTATGGTTGCGGTTGTATTTTATAGTTTATTTCCAATACAACATCCATCATTCTCAAATTTCTAGTACTAGAATAAGACCTTATGCTATGTCTACAGTCTTCCCCTGATTCCAAACCTATAAACATTTTTATCTACGAATATCTTCGTGTACTAGTGATTGCCCATGCTATCGAGAATTATATACATGAGTGATATGAATGAATTGTTTCTCATACATACCAACAACTTTGATAAATGAAACACAACATAGGTGTGGAGGTGAGGAGGTATATCCACGATATATCAATGTTTCACACCTTGACAATCCACGACCCTTGACTGCTCGGTTGTTGAGCAGCTCACCGGTCAGCTGCAGTGGTCGGCACCTGCTGATTGGGGGTCGTGAACACCTTGTTGATTTTTTAATTTTTTTTGTTTGGGTCCAGAACCTCTAATAATCCCACCAACATGATTGTGATATATAAAAACTCATGCGCACGCACGTGCACGAGAGAGAGAGAAAGCAAATAACCCGTTTAACATTAAATAGAATACATTTGCGGTAATCCTAAAAAACCCTGCAAATAATTAGCAAGGGCCTCCTCTCCATGAAAGCGGTACTTCTCGAACATATTGCAGGGCGACAACACATCAACTATATGTCACTGTCATTTCGTCAAAATGGACATTTTTTATTTTTTTGAACAAAATTGAAACCGAGTTTTTTCAATTTTTTTGGTCGAAAACTCGTCTAAATTTTGTTGTTCCTGAGGATCCAACGTTCTTAAAACGCTGGACTCCTATATGTATCTGGACCTAGCTTGAGACAAGATACATCCAGGCGGTCCCCCTCTGGATGTATCTGGTCTCAAGCTTAGTCCTGATACATCTAAGGGGTCCAACGTTTTACAAACGTTGGATCCTCAGGAACAACACAATTTAGACGAGTTTTCGGCCAAAAAGTTGAAAAAACTCAGTTTCAATTTCGTTAAAAAAATAAAAAATGTTCATTTTGACGAAATGGTAGTTATATGGTGTAGATTCATATTAAGGTCCGTGTTTCAACAGTTATGGGAGCACGGAGCACGTTATTATTTGGGCAGTCGCATGTCAACTCACCACGTGATTGTTCAGGGTTTCCCTCCACTATTCACCAAATGTGCAAAACTATAATGAGTCTTCTGGTAGAACATGGAATCATAAGCCACTATATATTTTGTTTTTTGTGCAAGTGCTGACGAGTGAAACCAGACCCTTAGGGTCACTGCTCATAGGAAAACAAAAGAAAGAAAGAGAGTTACAACAGTAAGTAGTTGTAATCCATAATTGCTGGAACACAGACCTGAATCCGGATCCAAAAGATATATTGTTGGCTTGCTCCTCGCTCATCCGAAATTTGTCAAGTATCTTCGATGAGATGTAAGAACCCTGCAGATTCTCTGTTGGGGGCCCTTCAAAAAAAAAGAAGATGTAGGCAATGAGGAATATAAAACCCTATTATTTTCCTCTGCCCTTAAAATATGTAGAAGGGAGAAGCACATCTGACTACCTCATCTACCCCCAATACCTCTTTATACCCCCTCAATACCTCCAAATCGCCCCCCAACACCCTCATTAACCCCCAAAATATCCCAAATACCCCTTCTAGCCCCCTACACTCCCCCTACCCCCCCCCTCCCTACTCGCATCCCCGAAAGTTTCTCGGCGGATTTCCCTTAACTCAGATTTGAAAAAAAATCAATGAATGACTATTTTCTGATGGTACGGAGACCACAGACCAGTAAAGTCTGCTGGTCGGTTGCAAAACGGTCGACGATCGGTGTCGACGGTCGACAAACATATAACTCTGCGATGTATGATGTAACATTTGCATTTCCTTTCATATCAATCACTTCTCACGATCCTTTTGCATTTCCTATCATATCAATCACTTTTCACGATCCTCTACATCTGTATTTCCTATTATATCAATCACTTATCACGATCCTTCTGCATGTCTTATCATATCAATCATTTCTCACGATCCTCTATACGAAAATAAAAGCTTCAAATATTTTTTTACTAATAAGTCGACCATAGTCTCTAACAATAAACCTAAATGATTTTTTATTTTTACGAGTTTGCTCTATCATGTTGCATTGAGTATGTAAGTCTTTCTCATACTTCAGTACAAATTCATGGGTTTTGGGTGGTAAATATTGGATTCACTGAAGGTTCAAATAATTAATCGCCTTCTTAGTAACCCTTATTCAATTCAATCAAGGTTCACTACAAAATTATTATATATTTTAACTACTTTGGGCAAGTGTTTGTCCCGTTGAGTTTTTTTTTTAATAATGTACATACGTAAAGTATGTTATAACAAAATTATTTATTATATTTATGATAATTTGTCCATTAATTTAAAGGTGTTTATTGGATGACATAATAGTCGATCTAAACCCTTAGAACTTCATCAGTTAATGTCAATATTTTCCAGTAAATCTAACGTATTTATCACTAACTATAGGTAGAGGGTATTCATTATCCTTAACTCTATACGCAAACAATTTTATGTATTTAATTTACCAAATATGTTTTCACCAAGTATGTACTGCATACAATCATATTTCATTCCAACCCACCTATACAATTGTAAATTAACTTAGGTCTTCTTCCAATGAAGTTGCCTTGACAATCTCAAACTTGAAGTACAAAGATGCATACATAGTTGATCTTCACTATTTGAAGCCAGAAACAACAGTCCACCATTGACTCTATACTCAAGCACTTTATGAGGTTTCTCTAGTACTCTAGCTATTGTAGCACTTAAAATCGGGTCAGTTGTGTCTATAGATGCAACCTTAATTTGTTGATACAAATCTCTTCCAACATCGAGATAAACTACAATGGTTCCGATGAGGTTTGGTTTCCTAGATAATGCATAAACTATATGGTGATATTTATCTTTGATTGACTCCAAATCAACGTTAAATTCATAGATTTTTTCGACCCGTCTAAGTCTTCAAACCAACGAAGTGTCTTATGGTCTAAATATAGTGCCTTAATATATGTTGTGCCTCATGTAGCACAAACAACTCTCTTTCATACAAAGGAAGCGACTTTTCTCAGTGCAAGTGCGACCTTGCCCTTGGCTATTACACTGCTGATTGGGGTTGCCAATGACTGTGTTTGGACCGTGTGTTTGAAAGCATGCACGAAGTATATGCTTGAGGTTTGAGACTTGAACACATGATGTCCTAAGTTCGCAACCCGTAGGGTTGCATTTATACCCTCGTGGCATTTTCATCGTTCATTATACCGGTCGTTCCCTTTGGCCCAGATTGGTCCTTGGAAGGGTGTTAAAATTGTAGGTAGAGGTCTCTAAGGGAGCGGCAGTTCTTGCAGGCGCAAGACCAATATTGACCATGATTCTGGAAAAAAATAAAACGGTGCACGCCCCCCAAGGCCTGAAACTTAAACCATCAGTACCTTTGCCAACCATTTTGTTGTTTCGTGCTAGTTAATATGGGGGTTGCACTCGGCCTCTGACCGCAGCCGCATACGCCTCCAAAACTCGACGCGAAGGGCCCACGACCGATAGATTGGAAAGGTACAGGTGGTTGAAAAAAAATATGTCAGTTTTCTTGAATAGAAAGACACTTCGAATATGATGCATGTGTGTTGTATTCCAATACAAAGCGTATTTTTTCTATTCAAATTTCAAAAAAAAAAAACTATTGTATTTGAATACAACACTACCATTTTTTTTTACTTTTTTTTTAGGTTAGTGTTTGTCCTTGTGCTCCCGGACACTGACTACTAGCTCTGTGCTGCACGGCTCTTTCTTTCTCTCTTTATACTGTTTAGTCTACCCACCCTCGGGTGGAAAAGAGAACGTGAATTCGATAGAGACCCCTTATTTATGTACAAAATGCCATACGTGGGCTTTCACAAGATGGTTGGCCTCGAAGCATACACTCAGGAAGATGAATGACTTACCGTGAGGGCACTGGTGCGCAGCCCATAGTTAGTTTGTTTATGTGGTTCGAGAAGGGTAAGGTAGTGAATATGTTGTATGTATGTTTTGTCATGTTTGCTATACACAACTCGAAGAGAGTGTGTGTGTGGGGTCACGTTGATGCTTTATTCACGATGTTCATGGGACGCTGGACCCAGTTTCCCGCAGGTGGCGCTCCCCGTCAATAGACAGGAGAATGTATGTCCGTGTGTATGTGAGTGTGTGTGTATGTGTGTGTGTGTGTGTGTGTGTGTGTGTGTGTGTGTGTGTGTGTGTGTGTGTGTGT
>BFEA01000519.1:1063416-1078831 GCA_003427395.1 Chara braunii | reverse complement strand
TCTCTCTCTCTCTCTCTCTCTCTCTCTCTCTCTCTCTCTCTCTCTCTCTCTCTCTCTCTCTCTCTCTCTCTCTCTCTCTCTCTCTCCCCCGCACATCATCAAATTATACTCTCTGCTCACTTAACGAAGACTTACACACACAAAAAACTCGCGGTGCTTCCTCTCTAGTTATCCTATCCTATGCCAAGAATATGTGGTAAGATCGTGAGATTACGCACCAAGAAAACTCTACCTTGATTGATATAGCAATAGAATAGTTACCCGTCCAACACGGAATGTGCTCCTACGATAGGCCCGGTCTCGTTTTCTCGTAGCACGCGCAGCGACAGTCACACTATTATGTGCGAATCTAGTGGACCGTTCCATGCTTGATTCATCATCTGTAGATCGTACCCCCCTTTCTAATCTAAAAAAGCAACGACAAAAAACTTTGCAGCGTACCTTTCCTATTTTTATCTACTTGAGGCCTCTTCTACTGACTTACGGACTTAGCTACGATGGATAGACGAACTAAGAGTTGAGTAACAACCAATCGCACACAAAAAGAAGGAGCGACCGGCAACCCAGTATAAAAAAAACGCGTCACCACTACCAATGGAACTTTTTTCAAACGGACACAAAAATTGAGCTGATATCAGCGCCTCTGAAGACCCCTTCAAGTAACCCCTGAGTTCTCCAAAAAGTCGCCGAGAAAATCTCCACATCGCGGTCGCAGCGTGCCGACCAAAAAACCAGTGTCGGAGCTCAACCATCCACAGTATTTTACGTGGCATGGCGTGCATAACGTGCACACACCCAAAAAACACACACAACAACATCAACAAACAAACCACGGTGTGCACCCGTGCCCTTACGGTAAGTGAATAGTATAGGAATGTGTTGTAGTTGCTAGCTCTAGTTTGTGTAATTTTGCAGGCCGTGATGGCACTTGTTTCAAGTTGGTCTTGGTGGGACCTCTCTTTGTACTGTAGGTTGGTATATTGTTGCTTTTCTTTTACTGTTCTGTTATTTTACCTTTTCTTGGGTCCTTCTTTCGAATTGTTAGGTTTTGCTGGCCTTGTGGGCAATTTGTTTCTGAGGGTCGTGGATAATGTCGAAGCAGTAGCCTAGAGTTGGTTATTTCTGCTCTCGGACATACAGCTTCCCCACACCAATTCCGGGCTGTGTATTTTCCGGGTTGATTTGTTTGAGGGTTTCCCGGCCTCAATTGTGTTTTGACTACTATAATGAATAACGCCCTCAGGGCCCTCTTTGAAAAAAAAAAAAAAAAAAAAAAATCCGTTCCCCAAAAAACATTAAAAAAAAAAAAAGGTGTGCAAATCTGAGATCTTATCGAATGCTCCGCACCGATTGGTCGAGGACGTATCTAACCGTACTTACGGCTGCACCTGGATGTATCTGCCCGCGATTACGTCCGTGGGTAAGGAGAATGCCCTGATTGGCTAGCGACTACAGCAACTTTTTTTTAATTTTTTTAATTTTTTTTGTTTCACGACATTTCACCATTTTCCCGGCTCTATGCTGGGCCGAGGTCCCACCAGCAAAGAGGGTTGGATCGAACGCCCGAATCTGGACGTGTTCATGAAAAGGTGCAGAAAATCAAGATCGAACCTTTTTTTTTTTTTTTTTTTTTTTTTTTGGAGAAATCCATTCATTACAAATCAGGAAAGGACAGGGGTCCGGGAACACACCCCACAAAACAACCCGGTACACAACATGCTCGGGCCATTACCCAGCTTTAGGCTCCTGGAAACCGGGTCCAGTGCCCCTTTCCATAAGGAAATCTCTCCAAACTAAAAAGGTACTTCACTGCAACGATCACAAGCTGTGTAGTCAACTATACCAAGGAAAAAAAGAGACTTCAAATATGACAGCTTTACGGAGGGGAGCTAAAACGCTCCCCATGCCCAGCTGGGGTGAGGAGCCAGGACGAAAAGCATATTCTGCCATCGGCAGTGAGCTTACCTAATCTGGACCCCCTACCCCAGGTGTCATCCAACCATTTCCTTACTCTGTACTTGTTGCCTCCCTTATTTTTGCGAAGCCAGTCACTGCCCATAGTAACTCTGACTTGCTGCAGTACCGTGTTCTTGATGGCATTGTCGGAGGTAAACTTGTTCTTGAATAATTGATCATTTCTGTCGTCCCAAATTATCTTCATGAGGATAGCACGTGCCACCTGAGCTACATAAAGCCAATCGCCCACCTTTGCATTTGTCTTCTCATGGACTCCGTTTAAGATCCAGTCATCAGACCATTCAAAATTACCACCTGAAATCCGGTCCCAGTGCTATATCCACCAATCCCAGATCCTCCTCGAGGCCGGACAGGTTAGCCACAAGTGCCGCGAGTCCTCCCACATCCATCTGCATCGGACACAGGAGGGAGAGATTTCCATACCTTTAGCGACTAGGCTTACGGCTGAGGCTGTTGCAAGCAAAGATTGTAACCACAAAATGCTGGCTAACCGCTGCGAAGGAAGTTGAGTAATCTGTTGCCAGACCGACTGGAGCTGATCTTCCGAGATGCCAGCAAACCCTGATCATGTCTTCTCTTAGCCACAACCCCTTGAGGGTTTTTTTTAACTTTTTGTCGTAATAAGGCAGCACCCTCGCTGGTCCCATACTCATCCAGCCCTAAGATCTGCTTTTTTTGACTGTTCCACCATCCTACCGTCCTGATATCTGCAGGGGCCGCCTTTACAGCAGACCGACCTCTCGGTAGGGAGGCCTTGATTATCAAAGTCCCTCCCGCCGGAGCTCTCTGTACCTTTGTTCTGACCATAACTTCATCATAACCTTGCAGAGTATCCAATCTAACATCTCCACTTTGCAACATTACTCTGCTGTAGGAAAAGTCGCTAGCTAACTTCCACTCAGTTGCCATCCAGCCATCCTTCCCTAAATCGGCTTTCACCTGGAAGACCAGATCAGGCTGATCCTGTGTGGTTAACCACAGGTTTTCTGTAAGAACTTTTTCACCCTTCAATAGGGCAATCCAACTTTGGGGGATGGCATTCTGTACAGCCTCCAGCCTACTGGCAATATTCCTCAGCCTGCCCAGACTATCCTTAATCTCCGCATAGTCCTTCCATTTCTTGGCGCGTTCATCCCATATATCACTAACTCGGACTACCCCTTTCTCTACCCAGGCTTTGTCAAAGTTATCGGCCGATGCATGGGCAGAGAACGGGGCACCTGAAGGACTTCGAATCAATGGGTTTTCAAACAGAATCTGACTCAAAACAGACTGTTTCGAGTCCGGACTTTCTCGTTCCGTTGGAAACAACCTCTGCCAGGCTGACAAGATATTAGACCAAAAAACAGATTTCACCTTCCTAGTAACAAAGGATCTAATAAGCAGACATGCTAGAGCATCTTCCGCCCTGGTAAGATTCCACTCTTCACTCAATATGTAAATTGCCAGAGAAAGCCATGGAGAATCCTGGTCCTCCAACAAGGCCTTCACCGGCCACTTGGCTAGCAATGCCACATTCTGCTGTTTCGGGTCCAACAGACCTAGGCCCCCTTCCTTCTTTGGGTGGCAAACCGTTTCCCATGCCACCTTAGAGAAGAAATTTTGATCCTCCGTTGCTTCTGGTTTCCATAACAACCTTGCGGCCACTTTCTTAATATCCTTATAAGCCTTGTCCCCCAGTAGATGAGTTGCTAATACAAACCACAGGACCGTGAAGCCTGCTGCTTGGATTACCAGTGCGCTACCAACCAAGGAAAGGTGTCTTTTGTAGCTCCAACTTGTCAGCCTGTTAACAAATTTTTCCACCAGCAAAGAATCTTGAAACTCCGCATTGTTAACTAAAGCCACCTGAACACCCAAGAAACGCTCTGACGAGTCTGCAGGCACCTGTTTGATGCCCCAATTCACTTCTATATCATATTCTTTAGGTAAAAAATAAGTAGATTTATTCCAGTTGATCGAAGCCTCAGACAGATCACAGTATACATTCAAGACTTTTCTGAGTGCAATTAGCAATGGTCTCCTATTGGCACACGCAATCGTCAGATCATCCGCCAAGGCTCCCCCCTTCCACTGAATCTGATTGTGCAATTTAAGCCCTTCAATCTGCTCCTTGTAACGAATGTTGTCAAACAAGACTTCAATATGAATCACAAAAAGTAACGGGGCTAACGAACAGCCCTGTCGAAGAGATCGTGACAAGGAAAACTGATGAGACTTATAACCATTAACCATTACCGAAGCCGTTGCTGTGGAATACATAGTGGCCACCCATCGAGAAAACATCTCACCAAACCCCATGTGTTTTAGGGTGGTCATCACGAAAGCCCACCCCACCCTGTCGTACGCCTTCTCCATATCCAGGAGAAGGACCACAACATGGAGGTTCTCCGCAGCAATTACTTCCAGGGCTTGTATTGTGCTGGCTATGTTGTCCATTATAGATCTGTTTTTCACAAAGGCCCCGTGCTCTTTCCGAATCAGATCCGGTAGATATTTTGCAAGCCGCAGAGCCAAGGTTTTGGTTAAAATTTTATAAGACACGTTTAGGACTGAGATCGGGCGCCAATTCCTAATTTATGATTTTCCCCCCTTCTTGTAAAGCAGAGAAATAATCCCATTCATCATTCCTCTCGTTAGATTTCCTCCCTCCAGTACATTATTGTAACAAGTGACTAAGAATGGACTAATCTGCGGCCAAACAGCTAAATACACTTCCACTGGCAGACCATCATCACCAGGGCACTTCCCTGTAGCCATTCTTTTTGCTGCGTGCAACAGTTCTTCAGAAGTTACTGGTCTGTCTAAATCCAATTTCGCGTGAGGAGGTAACCTTGCCTGGGTGAGGTCCCAGAACTCGGAGTTCTCTCTCAAATCAGATTCCATGCCGTCAAATGGACGCCTTGTAGTCAGAATGTCTTGAAAATACAACATAGCGAACTCACACATCTGCTGAGCATCCTCCGTCAAAATCTGTTGGGTAGCGAATGAGTGGGCTAACTGATTCATATACGGTCTGAATTTTTGTAAGATTAACTTCCGAAACGTATCTTTCGTCATTATATCGCCCCAAATAATGTTACGTTGGGCCAGCCATTGCGACCATTGTACCTGTTTTTTTATTTTCACCTTTTCCAATTTCATGATCCCACGTTTACGTTTGGCGGACCAGTACGCATCTGAGACAGGATGTTTGCCCAATTCAGATTCCGCTTTTTGTATCCCAGCTGCTATGGTAGATTCAACATTCTAACTTCTTATAGCTTTAATCCTAGAGATGTTGCTCAGCGAACCTTGCATGATTCTGAACCCCACTTCCAACCAATGAGCTTCTTCTGTGAACAAGTATCGAGCCATTGGCCATTGCTCTAAGTGTTTTTGAATCCATTCCACCACTCCTTGATCGTTCAAATGATTCGTATTAAATTTAAAATAGGAAGGGCCAAAGCACTTGACTTGTGGCAGCTTACATTCCACAAGAACTGGACGATGATCCGAAATATATAGGACAATCCTACTTCAACTTTGGAACAATTATTCCAAGGACTACCCCTCAACAAGTGAAAGTCCAACCTCCTACGCACAGGGGGGGACTGAGAACCAAACCAAGTATAACTATGACAGTCCGGATGAAGCGTTCGAAACACATCAGTTAGGTTCTGCGATATTATAAAAGCCTGTAAAAGTCTAGCGTCTATTCTTATGGGAGTCACCCTAGGGCTATCCAGCCCCGGGTTGAGCACCGTATTCCAGTCAGCGGCCAAAATCAAGTGGTCAGACTTAGGGATCAAGCTAGGAAGTTCAGCAATAAAATGCGCCCGTTCATTAAAGTCTGTTGGGAGGTACAAGGACATGATAGTCCAGTCCTGCTCCCCCACCGTGATTTTAACCCAAACCCATCGGCCCCAGATATCAGCCATTTGGTCAATTATTGTTGTTTTTAGGTCCCTGTGAATCAGGATGCCTGTACCCCCACAGGTCCCAACCTCACCCCCCGGACCTCTCGCTGGAGCCCAATACTGCGGTCCAGACCACCATGCTGTGTCTGACGACAGTCTACGCTCATCCAACTTGGATTCCTGTATACAGGCAATGGCCACCTTATTCACGTGCAACCAAGATTTCAAACGATCTCTTTTATGCTTGTAGTTGGTATCACACAATCCTCTGATGTTCCATGACACTATCCGCAAAAATCCCTTAGGCAGCATAGGGCCCAGGAATGGCGGAGGACTCTTCGATTCGGCCAATACCCGGAGCATTCAAATCTGGCTGTTTCCGACGACGGGAACCCTCTCCCCCCTTCAGGTTCTGTTGGTCAAACCAGGGCACACGCAGCAGGTTCGAAAATTCAGGCTTAAAGATCACATCCCTATAAGCTGTTGTTGCCAGCCACTGAGCAATCGTAGTGGCTGTCATGGTCTGTTTGATTATTATCATATTCAAGCTTTCATTGGCCGGCGAGTCCAAAGTGGACAAGGGAAACCAATCCTTGTCCATTGTGGTCAGTTGATTCATAGTCTGATTGTCCATCTTAGCATCCAAAAAAACGAAGTACAATCTGGCCTTTGTCCCATTCCCATCCTCTGCAGTGTAGCAACCAACTCTTACTGTCGGGATCACTCTCACTTGCATGAAATTAGGGATTAAGGGCTTCACCTTTTCCAAAATTACCAATTCTGTCAACGCTCCCTCTGCATCCGCTGTTGGAAGTTCCAGCAGCCCGTTGGCAAGCTGAGTTGCCATTACCATCACCCCTTTATTGGAGTTAGCACAGATAAGAGGAATCAGAATCTTCTGAATATTCAGATCCGACCGTTCCAGTGTTTCCACAGGGTCTGCCAGGGTCAAGCCACTCGGCAGCGGGGGCTTTTTAAATCTTTCCTCTCGTCGCACATCCCCTCCCTCCCTTCCACCCCCGCCAACGGACAAGGAAACTGTCCATTCCTCGAGGATTGCCATCGCAACATCCTTATCCTGTGATGATTTCTGCGTCCCCTTCGTCCCGTTTTCCGTAGCCACCACCCTCCATCTTTCCTTTTCCCTTTCATTTAATCTTTCCCGCTCCCGTTCCCGTTCTCGTTCCATCTCCTTTTCCATCACCCTCGCCCTTTCGATTTCTCTTTCCCTTTCCCTTTCCTTCTCCTTTTGAGATTCTTTCTCTCTCTCCCTTTCCTTCTCTGCCTCTTTCTCTCGAACTCTCTCCTTTTCCTTTTCCCTTTCCAACCCCTTTCCTTTCCTTCCAATCCATTTTACCCTTGGTCTTTGGATCCGAACCATTAGGATCCGATCCTTTACCTCTTCCTTTGTTCTTATTTTGCCTGTCCCCTTTCCTGTTGTTTTGTCGCTGACCAGGCTTTCCTGACTGAGAGAGATCTTTCCACACTCCCCGTGGGAGACGCCTAAAGCCGTTCAACGGGGGGGATTCCCCCACTGGAACAAAACCGGAGAACGGAGGGTCCGGAGGCGGCTGACGTGGACCCGGGTTCTCAAAGGGGTCAATTTCTTTGGCAGGGCACGTGTCATCTGCCTCCGTGTGATAAAATGTACGGCAGGTATTACACCAAGGAGTGTCCGTCGACAAGACTTCAAAATAATAAACACCTTGGCTGGGGATACCTACCGCGAGCCTCGGGCGAATTCTTGGCTGAGCCGCAAGATCCAAATCAAAACGGACACTTCCTAACTCCGGTTTTTCATCGTCCTGTTCCTGTTCCGTGGGGTGCGCTTTTAGAACTTTGCCAAACGTATCCTCAATAGCCACCCTTAGGGTGAACATCAACTGGAGAGGAACTCTTGGGCAACGAACCCAGAGCACCCTTGGGCCCTTATCCTTAAAGACCCTCATCTCAGTTAACGTCATCCAAGGGAGGAAGCGAATATCATATTCCTTATCATCACAGTGGATTTTGTCTTCCTTTTTGGTGAGCATCCATTGAATGATCGAGCTTTCTGATGAAGCGAAGGAGACCAGGTTTTTACCTTCACTCTGGTATCGCCCTCTCGTTACCGAATCATCAACAATCCCAGCATCGTACCATGCGTTCTCATACACCCTAACTAATTTCTTTTTCAATGAATTAGATAGGGTTGTAGCTTCATTTTCAAAAATGATAGTCACCGCATGGTTCTTCAACCACTGAATGTTCAATTCTGAAAATTCCTCATTCAGATCAAAGCGTGCAATGTCATCACTCAGTTGTGCAACCCCAATTTTGAGGCCGGCCGGGAATATCCCGTCCTTGAAGCAAGCATCCAACAGACTACTGATCTGTTTTTTCTCCTCCTGCGAATAAACACGTTTGGACGTTGACTCCTCCATCTCTCTGACGGACCCTAAAAATACTCAGGTCATCCGCTAAAATACCCGCACTATCACGTAGTCCCCGGCTAGGGGAGGTCTTCTTAATGTAGCTATAATCCACTTCGAGTCTCTGTTACAGACGACGGGCGTTCAAAGTTCCCATACTCCTGAAAGCCAAACACAGGGGGGGAAAGGAAACCAGGCCGCTAACTGGGGGGAAAACCCGACCCAAAAAAAGGTCGTTGCCCACCCCGTGTAGGAGGCAGAATCCCTAACCATAACCCCCATAGCGAACTATGAGGTCAAGCGGCGCGATGTCCAAACCTTGATGTTGACGATACGAGTCGTGGTCACCGAGACAGCCACGCAGAGTTGCGCTATGCGCGCCAACCAACGCGGCGCCTGGCCCCCCCCCCCCCCCCTCTTGACTCCGCGAGCGGATCGAACTGCTTTTCGGCATCTCTTCCGAAGCTTCATCCAACCCTCGTCGCTAGTGGGACCTACCGTAGCTCCTGGGCCTCGCTCCACTGCTGTCCAAATGGGCGAAATGAGATCTTTTTTTTTTAATCCTCCGCTAGAACTTGGAAACATACATTGTGTCTAATCTGACATCGGGGGGGGCAAGGTCCCACTTGCACGGATTAGGAGATTTCGGCCGTTGATCTTTGCTATCTACGGTCAATATGTCTTAATTCGTGTAAGTGGGACCTAGCCCCGGGTGGCCTTTTCAGCCCAGGGTGGCCTTGATTGCCTTCAGGGAATGATAACACCTCAAGGCCATCGCCTTTTTTGTCTTTTGTGCATGTGGAGAGTAGTGGAGCGAGGCCCAGTCTCCAATACGATTCACAATCACAAAACGAGAAAACAAGCAGCAGAGCACCAGTCGGGCTGGAAGGCCAGCGTAAGCGTGGTGCCCCTCGTCTCTTCCTCGGCGATGGTCATTGCGATGGTCATTGCAGAGCCGAAGGGCTAAAAAAGGAAACACAGGCGACCATGTCCGCAGCTGAAGGGAGCTGTGGCAACGTGGAGTGTCGAACCGAGAGCACCGGGTAGAAGTTCCGCGGGTGGTGCAGACAGCTACTCAGGGCAGGAGAAGGTGCTCGAGGTAGGTAGTGATCAACCTCCCAGTTCTCCCACCCCTTGGAGGGAGGGAGGGAGGGAGGGAGGGAGGGTCATGCTTGGAAGCGTCGCAGCTCTCTCTCTCTCTCTCTCTCTCTCTCTCTCTCTCTCTCTCTCTCTCTCTCTCTCTCTCTCTCTACTTCTGCTCCGTTACCTTTCGTCTGTCTGCCTGTGTGTGGCGGGACATGCCTGGAAGCGTCTCAGCTCTCTCTCTCTCTCTCTCTCTCTCTCTCTCTCTCTCTCTCTCTCTCTCTCTCTCTCTCGCTCGCTCGCTCGCTCGCTCTCTTCTTCTGCTCCGTTACCTTTCTCCTCTCGCTCTGTGGCGGGACATGCCTGGAAGCGTCTTAGCTCTCTCTCTCTCTCTCTCTCTCTCTGTGGCAGAATGCGGACCCAGGTCTTGCTGCCTCCCGCAAGGACGTGAGAAACACAAACAGGGAGGCCGCGCCCTTCCTTCCGCCCTGTACCGCGATGGCGATGTATTTAGAGTATTTACGCCCACTTCCCACCAGGCCCTTCCCCCTGCTCTTTCCTCCGCCCCCTTTTCCTCTGCTCCTCCTCCCCGCGCTTCTTCCCCCCCGCCTGCTCACCTGCTGTTTCCCCCTTTCCCCCACCCTTCTCCCCACCGAAGGAGACTTCGATTGCAGCTGAATACAGGGCGCATACGGGGTTAAATGCTGAACTGCGAAATTGTGCGCTGGTATAGTGTACTGACACTAGCACTTTCGTGGATGTATCTGACCGGATATACCACCTGCCCTGGATTTATCTCACCGTTAGACTGTCCAGGAGTCAGCCGAAAAAGTCTTAGTGTGAGTACCCCCTTATCCGTTATCATCATAATCATCATCTCACCGTTAGACTGTCCAGGAGTCAGCCGAAAAAGTCTTAGTGTGAGTACCCCCTTATCCGTTATCATCATAATCATCATCGCCATCATCATCGCCATCATCATCGCCATCCTCCTCCCCATCCTCCTCCTCCCCATGTTCATCCTCCGCATCATCATCCCCATCATCATCGCCCTTCATCTTTGCCAACACCGCCATCATGATCGGCGTAATTCCCATCGTCACCATCATCATCGCCCTCCGTCATCATCATGATGGCGCTGATGGGGGGCGCTAATGGGGGGCGCTGATGGGGGCCGCTGATCGGGCGATGATGGGAGAAAGCCCACGCATAACCCTCCGCCATCATCATCGCCATCATCATCCCATCATTATGATTTTAGCGATGATGGGATAATCATCATCGGCATCATCATCCCGTCATTATGATTATAGCGATGATGGGATAATCATCATCGGCATCATCATCCCATCATTATGATGATATCGATGATGGGATAATCATCATCGCCATCATTATCCCATCATTATGATGATAGCGATGATGGGATAATCATCATCGCCATAATCATCGCTATAATCATCGCTATAATCATCGCCATAATCATCGCCATAATCATCGCCATCGTCATCGCTTTTCATTCCTCCTCTTCTTCGCCTTCCTTCTCTGTGTGACTTTTGGTGACGAGTCGGTGCATCTCGGACGATACAGTCCTTCGTCGGGAAACATCCTTCTTCCTGGAATGTGGAATGATACAGAGAAAGTCATTCGCCCGGGAATTAGGGAACGATACAGAGAAAGAAGAAGATGAGCATGGCCGCTGCGAGAGGTTGACACGCGGAAATCGAGAAATGGTGAAAAAAAAACAGAAAAAAACTCCGACGGCAAAAAAAAAAAACAGAAAAAAAAGAAGAAATCTCCGATGTAACTGTCTGACACGGCCCCTCGTTTGTTGGCTTCCTCTTCCCTCTCTGCCGACGGGTCACCGGCCAGTACTCTTTTGACGATATATTTTCTTCTGCCTTTTTTTTTCTTTTTCTTCTTTTGCTGTTTTTTTCTCTGTGCTTGTCCCGGCTACACCTCAGTTTATTGTTCCTCCTCTCCCATCCACTCTTTCTCTCTCCCTCTCTCTCCCTCTCCCTCCCTCTCCCTCCCTCTCTCTCCCTCTCCCTCTTTCTCTCCCCCCGCCTCTCTCTCTCTCTCTCTGTGCTTCGCCCACGTATCTCTTCACTCTAGACGGCGCAATTGTGCCGCCTTTCGCCTTCCCCCGCTCATCGTCCCGTTTCGAGAGCTATCGTCTCCCCTCTCCCAACCACTCTCCCTCTCTCTCCCTCCGCCTCTCTCTCTCTTTCCTTTCTCTCTCTCTCTCTCTCTCTCTCTGTCTCTGTGCTTCGCCCACGTATCCCTTCACTCTAGACAGGGCAATTGTCCCGCCTTTCGCCTTCCCCCGCTCTTCTTCCAGAAGCACACCCGTGTCGAGTGAACTATCGTCTCCCCTCTCCCAAGCACAACCCTCCCGTTCTTCTCCACGCCCCCCTCTCTCTTACCCACAACCCCCCCTCTATCCCCGCCCTTCTTTAAGCACAGCCGTGTCGAGGATTGAGGGAGATCCGAATTAACAAGGGAGGATTGGGGGAGGGGTGTGGGTTGAGGATTGAGGGAGGGGTGTGGGTTGTGGGTTGAGGATTGAGGGAGTGGTGTGGGTTGTGGGTTGAGGATTGAGGGGTCCATACAATATTACTAATACAAATCAAGTGGAGGGGGGATTGAGAGAGGGGTGTGGGTTGAGGATTTAGCGAGGAGTGTGGGTTGAGGATTGAGAGAGAGGTGTGGGTTGAGGATTTAGGGAGGGGTGTGGGTTGAGGATTGAGAGAGGGGTGTGGGTTAGAGGATTGAGGGAGGGGTGTGGGTTGAGGGTAGAGGATTGAGGGGTCCATACAATATTACTAGTATTACAAAAGAAGTTGAGGAAGGATTGAGCGAGGGTTGTGGGTAATTGGGGGGTCCATACGAAATAAGTAAGTTGCAAAAGGGGGGCGCAAATAAAGAAGGGAGGATTGAGGGAGGGTTGTGGGCAAGACAGGAAGGGGGGGGGGGGGGGGGGGGGGGGTGAAGAGGGCGGAGAAGATACATATCGTGATAGAGAACTGCGTGGTGAACCGTAGGCAAAGAGGGTAACAGTCATCCTCCTGATGAGTCTACCCTCGTCTGTTATCCTTTTTTCTCCCTCTCTGCCCACCGTCTACCAGGCAGTTCGGTGAAACTCCGACGAAACAGTTTGTCACAGCCCCCCGTCGTTCGTTGTCCTCTTCTCCCTCCCTCTCTGCCTACGGTTTACCGTAGGCAGCTCTGTTTGACTAATTGACATCCTGGTTGGTCTTGTGCCGTCGTTTGGCCTGTGTAGGACTGGGGGGGGTGCTTGCATGTGGGACTTGTCATGTGGGATCTGTTTTGTTGCCCCCTGTTCTGTCTGTTTTATTTGGCTGTGCCCTTCCTCTCTTCTTTGCCTCTTTGCCTTTTGGCTGTGTGCAAGTGGGTCGATATGACACACGGGGGTGGAGGCAGCAGCCGCCGCTCAACTTACATCCACGTGGCCGGCCTTGTACGCAAGAGGAGGTTCTGAACAGGGGGAGTTGTAAGAAGGAAGATAAAAGAACGAATTAGTATTATTTTCTTGTTTTCTTCTGTTTGTTTCGCCTTTGCGCTCTGATATTCATGTGACGATATATATTACATATATGATGTATCTTTATGTCTGTATATCTATGTATACACATATATCCGCGTGATGGCTGTCTGTGACTTCGACGAAACAGGCTGCCACAGTCCCTTCATCCGTTTCTTGTCCTTTCCTTCTTTCTGCCAACGGGTAGCCGTCCTGCAGAATGCTGTGCTGGCGCAGCTCTCCTTGGGCATCCTTGTGAACATCCACATCATCCTCACCGTAGCTGTCCTATCTGGCGAGGTGGGGGCAGGTAAAAAAAAAAAGAAAAAAAAAAAAAAAGAAAAGAAACAAAGGAAAAAGATACGTTGATCTGTGGGATGTGTTATTTGCTTTGTGATAATTGGATTATCTTTCTTTCCCTATCTTTCTTTCCCTGTCAGGTTTGGTTTCCTCCTCCCCTTCTTTACCTCTTTGCCTTTTGGCTGCGTGCAAGTGGGTCCTTGTGACACACGGGGATGGGGGCAGCCAGCGCTCAACCTGTCATCCACGTGGCTGGCCTTGTACGTAAGAGGTTATGAACAGGTGGAGCTTTCCTTACCTCTTCCCCCTCCCCCTTTTTTCCTTTTCCTTTTTTCTTTCCCCTTTTTTGCGCTCTGATTCACAATGTGACAATATATATGAACTCTGTAGACTGCGGGTTCACACCCCATAGTAAGGGTTACACCCTGAACTGTTGAAACACAGACCCAAGTTCAAATCCTGATGCGCAATTAGATGACCTGAATAAAGTAATCTTGAATTACCTGGGGCCGGTCAGTTCAATCAATGAAGGTATCTCAAGGCCGTCTCTGTGACCATGCTTTTTTTTTTTTGAAGGCTTAAAAAAAGCATAGTCACACACACAGAGACAGAGAGACAGAGACAGAGAGACACACGCACACACACAGAGAGAGAGAGAGAGAGAGAGAGAGAGAGAGAGAGACTCTCTGACTGTCACAAAGGACGGATAGAACGGCAACGTTTTTTTTTTTTGTTTTATAATAATCATAACGACTATTGTCTTCACCTTCCGAATAGAACGCACTGCCATTATTTCTGTATATAGATTGAAAGTGGACCAAATACACCTAGAACGACCGGGCTTCCTATTCGGGTAAAGACGGTATTACACACCCTGAAAGGGGAAGCAGCCCATTGAGACTTGCACTGGGAGCAGAAAATTCCCGCCCTCGTTTTCTTTTCTTTTGTTTTCTTTTTTCTTTTTTGTATTTTTTTTATTTTTTTTATTTTGAAGTTTGATGTAAAGCCGTGTACTGACTTTTTCACCCCAATAGAACGTCCGGTCATTACAGCTGTGTTTGGAACAAAATTCAGTCTTGATACAGCTATAATGACCGGTCGTCCTATTGCGGTGAAAGACGGTAGTAGCAGAATTAGTATCACCTAATTAAGAATAATTAGTAATATTCTGAAAAATTATCCAGCCTACACAGCAGCTACAGCCCCCCCGCCTGTGATTTGTGGCCCTGTGTGTGAATGGAAAAAATAAGCCAGCCCTCTATCAAACGTTGCTGATAGATGGCTGCTGGCTTTTCTGTTCACCCACAGGGTCACCCCCACAGGGTCATCCCCACAGGGTCACCCTCACAAGGGTCACCCCCACAGGGTCACCCCCACAGGGTCACCCCCACAGGGTACCCCCCCACAGGGTCACCCGCACAGGGTCACCCCCACAGGTGCATCCCCACAGGTGCATCCCCACAGGGTACCCCCCCACAGGATCACACACACTGCCGAAAAGTCATCCATCTTTCCCAGACGTTGCTCTTGGGCAGAGAACTACCAAACATCTAGATTCACCGTACCTTACCGTCTTTGAGGAGATGACAACTCAAAGACAGCATTGGGGGGAGGGATGGAAAACGAGGGGAGGGGAGGGAAGGGGGGAGGGAAGGGGACGAACGAGGGGGCAGGGTGGGTGGGGGGGAGCAGTTGGGGGGAAGGCGGAGCGGGGGGTAGGGCAAGGGGGCGGCCGCGGGACAGGGAGGGGGAAGAGGGGAGAGCAAGGGACGGGCCTTAGTGTCTTTTTAAAAATATTTTCATGTTTATTATTTGCATTATTTTCTTAATGATTATGTTTATCAGATCTTTTTCGATTTATTATCAAGTATTATATTATTGTTAAACAACGAGTTTATTAGTATTATAACTATTTACTTTATTTTACTATTATTGACAACAGCGTTGCCTGTGGTGATGACACTTTTATTCTGAGGGTGGATGGCACCCTGTTTTTCTGTTTTGATTTTTTTCCTTTTTTTTGTCTGTAAGCTCACTGCGAATTTTATTGATTTTTCTCTTTTTTTCTCTTTTTTTTCCTCTTCTGTAAGTTCACTGCAGTATTTTTTTTTGTGTACCCTGTTTTTTTTACCTTTCCTTGACAAAAAAGGGACGAAATCCTGCTCCCAATAACGTTCTCGTTTTGTGAGTTCTCCCTCCCC
>BFEA01000519.1:1036398-1047116 GCA_003427395.1 Chara braunii | reverse complement strand
GGGGGGGGGGGGGAAGATGAGAGGCCATTCGCTGTACGAGTCAGTGCGAGCAGGCACAAACAGACGCTCTGCTTTGTGGACCACGTGCAATGGACGGACAGTGAGGAGGTCGTCAGAGACCCTGACGAGATCGGCAGGAGAATCTTTCTTTTTGAAGGTACATCCTGGCAGTCTGAAATGAATTCAGGTAGGTAATCCTCGTTTTGAATGTTTTCCTACTAAAAAAAATAATAATAATAAAAAAAATAAAAAAGTGGGGGTGCATGTGGAAGGGGAAGGTGTAACTAACCTTTTACGCCCTTTGTCTCGAGTTGAGGGGTTAAGGCCCTTTAGGTTTTTTTTTTTGACGCTTTTTTTCTGGCTGATGAATGAAAGCGAGGCTGTGCTGCGGGGCTCTGGCGGTGGGCTCTCTGAATTGCAAGGCGTGGAGTTTGGAAATGAAATGTGTGGCGCTCGTAATTTCTCGGTGGCCGAGTGAGTAGTACACGGTTCATGCATGCTGATCGAGAGATCATGAGTTCGGATCCTGCTCTGGATGCGGCGGGGGAAACGGTGTGCAGAACATGCGCGCACCTTTTTCGGAGGGGCAGAGAAGTTGTGCATCTCTGCTTGTGTACATCTCAATCACATCGAGTATCTCGTGCGTGGGGCTGAGCGGTACACTACTACACACACACGTCTGTAGATCGACCGATCGCCGGTTCAAACCGTAATGGATATGCTTTGCGGAGAAGTTGCAGAGTCATGCTTACCTTTTTTGGAGGGGCAGAGAAGTTGTGCGTCTGCTTGAGTATAAAATTTCATAATAACAGCTCTGTATCCTGTGCGGGGCTGAGTGGCGATAACGGCGCTGGAAGATGTGCACAACATGTTGTGGACTTTGGAGAGAGAGAGAGAGAGAGAGAGAGAGAGAGAGAGAGAGAGAAGTTTGCATCTGCTTTGTGTAAATGTTAGCGGCGTATGTCCTGTGGGGAGTTGTACACACATGTGGCCATCCATTTTGATCATCGACAGATCGCTGGTTGGAATGCGGCTGGATTTGAAAAAATGGTTTGGGTGGTGGAATGGGCAGGGAAGCTGCGCCGGGTTGTATAAATGTCAACAGGCTTTTTTTTATGAGATAATAGTCATAAATTCATGATATTGTATTGTGAACAGTCTTTATAAGATAATAAAATCTTAATACCGTAATAATAATTAGCTGAGAAGTTTGGCTTAAAAGTACTTTGGTTTGGTGCGTATGGTAGCTTTATTAGATAATAATAATATAATAATAATGATTTAGCTGAAAAGTTTGGCTTAAACTACTTCGGTTCGGTGCATATGGTCTCTCTTCGGTTGTAGGTTTCTGATGAAAATCGTGACGATTAGTAGCCGGTGATGCTTGCTTCTCTCATTTGGAGTAATTTGGGTGTAATTGTAATTGTTCAATCATCGTTCAATCTTCTTCCAATCATCAACTGAGGGAAAGGGCGACACAAAGCACATGGCATTTTGAATTTGTTTCTTTTCCTCCCCTTCTTCTTCTTCTTCTTCTTCTTCTTCTTGTTCTTCTTCTTCGTGTGTTTCTTTTCTTTTCCTTTCATTTTTTTATTTTTTTTAACCACCAGTACCTCCGCCAGTGTTGGGAAATTACGATGTCCTGGCCAGTACCCGAAGTTTTTGGGGGTCGGACCCAGGGTCGGCAATGTCCCAAAAATCGTAGTTTTCTTTTGCCCGTGCACGAAAGGAAAAGGACAAAAAAAAAGGCCTTTGTACTGCAATGATGTCGGGCAGGGTAGTCTAGGAGGCTGTGCTCACAGTCTTGAATGCATCTTACAACAAAGACTGTCACATTCTGAAACTTGTTTTTTTTTTTTTTTTTAATTTCTCTTTTGTTTGTTATGTGTCCCCTGCCAACGAGGCAGGGCGGAATCCGTGATCTGCCCTAGCAGTGTTTCCTCAGATGATTGTAACCCTGGTGTATCCAGCCGTTTTCAAGGCCGAATCCGTGTTTCCGTTTTTTTTTTCTTGTTTTCTTTTTCTGCAATCTGACAATCTGAGTCCGTGATCTGCTCGAGCTGTGTTCCCTCAGAGGATTGTAACCCTGATCACACTTGTACTTACGGGAATGCATCTTGCCATTTTCACAGCCGAATCCGTGTTCCTGTCTTTTTTTTTTTTTTGAGGTTCTGGAATCTGACAACCTGGCCACGGGGCTGAGATGCCCTCACTGAGGGCACATTCACACTAACACTTCGGAGAATGTATACAGCTGCAATCACGCCCAGAGCTTTGTTTCGTTTTCTTGTTTTGTGAGTTTTCATGGCCGCAACTTTTTTTTTTTTTTTTTTTTGTTCTTCCCGTGAGAGTACCATAAAGAAATGCAGTGGGACCCAGGCTCGGCAAAACTCGGAGCGCAGTGAAAATCAGGGTCGGCAAAAACAGGCTCGGAGGTACAACGAGTAATAGTGGCAACACTGCAAACACACTGGAGTACAAGAGTTGTAATGGGAACAGATGGATCATCTACAACATTTTCTGTTCTCGGATTTCTGCTTCCCTCTCCTTCTCTCTTCTTTTGAAGATTTTCTGTCTGTAGATGGGTGGTTGAGAGGGGAGGTAGGAGGTTGGGGCGGATCCCTTTTCCGATGTGACGTCACTATGTGATGCGGTGCTGCTGGAAGGGTGGGCGGTCTTCGAGTCAGGGGTGGGAGAGAAATTCCATCTCCATATGCATGAGCGGTCAACAGGAATCTGAGTGCTCTTTTGGGGGTTTGGGGTTTTGTTTGGGGTTTAGGGTTTGGCGTTTTTTGTTTGTGTGTTCGGGGGTGGGTGGGATGGGGGGAGGGAAAGGGGAGCAGAGGGGGGGGTGTCACTACTCTTGTCTATGTCTTATCTATCTATAGATTCTATGGATAGATAGACATAGGTTTTCGCAGTATAGAATCTATAGAATCTATAGAATCTATAGATAGATAGATGGATAGATAGGTTTTCCATAGCAACAATGAATCCCTGCTCTATAGATTCTATGAAAGAAGACCCGGGTCTCGCATGATGGGCCCATGGGAGACCTGGAACCGCATGATGGGCCCATTGGAGACCATGGAAAACTGCCTTCCCTATTGAACATATGGCGCCAAGGGACAGGGCGCCATATGTTCGATAGGGAAGGCAGTTTTGTGGGGCGGTGCTTCATCTTCAAATTGTGGGGCATTGTTCTGTACATTCCTTTGGTTTCGGTGGGCTGATTGTGTTTTGTTTTGTCGGTCTCTGTTCGGCACTCGCATACAACCAGGGGTGAGCTTGTTGTTGTTGTTGTTGTTGTTGTTGTTGTTGTTGGTTTTCCTTCTTTTGTCGTCTGGCCACTTGCACAGATGTTTGAATACGAAGTACTACGTAGTAGACGGGTTTGGGTGAAGAGCACACTTTAGGGGAAATGCTTCGTTACTTGGGCATCTCTTTCTGTTGCAGGGTGCCATATGCTCGAAATGCAAGTACATCGTAGGCTTAGGGCAAACTTGCCACAAAATACACGGGGCCTGATTGCGGTCGGATTTATCCATGTCTGTCCGTATGAGAAAAGCTATGATTTGATTCAGCTATGATTCGATTCTTTCCCACCAACGACAATGAGAAAAGCTATGATTTGATTCTTTCCCGCCAACGACAACGAGAAACGCTATGATTTGATTCAGCTAATTTGTGAAGTACATCTCTTCCCCCCCCCCCCCCCCTCCCCCCAACCCCCCCCCCAGCAAATTCTTGTTTCTCCGAGAGTCCGAATTATCCTGTATTTCAGCAGATAAAGGTTGATCTGAGTAAACTAGACCAGATGCGAAGCACCTGCTGAGCACAGTGCGAAACAACAGGATCGCAGAATGTTCGAAGGTTTCAGAATCTGCGTGCGGACAATGTACGCAGAATGCTCAAAGGTTTGAGAATCGGCGTTCAGTCAATGTCCGAAGGAAACCCCGAAAGCTGGCGCTGACGGGTACTGGAAAGTGACGAAATTTGAATGGAGCTGTATCAAAAATCGAATGTGACCGCAAATGTGGTCCGATGCATTTGGGAAAGTGCGTAGCGTGAGGGTCTGCCTGCACGACTCCCGATCTAATCTATGGGCGTGGAGTGTGAAATGAGAAAACCATGGTGGGAGGGGGAGGGACAGTTGCAATTCCTTGCCGCGAGTCAGGTGGAGCAGAAAAGTGTGAAAGGATGTGGGTGACATCTCCAGCCGTGAGCCGTGAGCCGTGAGCCGTGGAGCTGGAATATTTGCCAGGAAGTGATTTTGTGGAGGGGCTGTTAGGGGCCTTGCTCTGCTACTCACCACCACATGCACAAAAGACAAAAAAATATGGCCTTGCCAGGAAGTGATTTAGTGGAGGGGCCAGTAGGGGCCTGGCTCCACTACTCGCCACCACATGCAGAAAAGACAAAAAATATGGCAGGGCATCTTCCCATGTTCTAGCGAAAGATTCAATTCTCATTTTGCACTTTGGGTGAGCAGTGGAATGAGGTCGCTAGGACTACCCTCCACAACACAGCAGTGGCAGTCGGGGACCTCTCCACATTTTCTGATAGGTTTTTCGCATGGGAAAGTTTGCCGAGTACATGGTGGATGCGACCGTGTGCACTGCACCTACTTGCCGAACTTGGTGGATGTTTGTAAAAACAAACAAACAAACAAACTGTGTGGATGATGAGTAGTGCCTGGCAACGACCGTCTTCACCCAAAAATGACACCGGAGCTGCGGAGCGTTATATATTCACCTTCCTTAAAAAAATAAGAAATAAAAAAAATAGCTGTTTTGTCTCTACTCTTTTTTATTTTATTTTAAATGTAATGTTGCTTTCAATATAACACTCGGGTGTTATGTTTGGATAGAACACCTGGGCGTTGTATTTGAATGTGTCATGGCCAGAGTGCCTTGTAGAGGGAGTATACATAGGTTTAAAATGTGAAGGGGGAAAAGGGGGGGATACACATGGGTTTTAAAAGGGTTTGATTTGATTTTTGTTTTCTCTTTCTATGTCCGAGTTTATAAGCAATCCTCAAGTGACCGTCAGCCAAAATTTGGTTTGGATTCCAATTCTCGACAATATTTATATACATATATATATATATATATATCGTCACAAACAGAACTGCCCGGTAATATATATATATTATATATATATCGTCATATATATATATAATATTTATTTTAATGCCTGGCCGTTATAAACGAGTATTAACTCCTGCTGGGCGGCGGGTGCTATATTTGTATATCACGCCCGGTGTTATTTTCGGGTGAAGATGGTAAGCCCTGAGTATGCCCTTATTCGGACAAGCGAAGCTACCGGACTCTTTCGTAAGCAGGTCACGATCTCGAGTCCAGTCGCTGAGACGCGGAGTTTTTTTTTTCCCTTTTTTGAAAGCAAGCGAGTTTAAAAAAGGAAATTCCATGGAAAGCACGAGACCCGGAATGCCTCACAAACAATCCGGAACGACACGAAGAGTACCGTGACTATGCACGCGTATTGTAACGTTCGCCGTGTTTTATTTATTTATTTTTCAACGGGCCCGGAAAGAAGGAAAGATTCCAGGGTCTGAGCTCTGGCAGGTGTATCGTATCAACCATTGTGGACACACTCACAAAAGTCCCAGTGGACTTTTGTGGATGTACTCGACTGCAATTGTGGACTTTTCTGGATGTATTTGACTGTACTTGCGTGTAAAGATCATTAAAAAAAAGTCCTCGCCCAGTGGCCATGCTCACACTGGGGACTTTTGTGGATGTACTTAGACTGCAATTATGTCTAAAGACCGTTCAGTGAAGTCCTCGTTGATGCGAAAATGACATGCTTGCATTGAGAAGATCAGTGTAGGCCCCTGCCAAAGGATGACGCACCTGGATCGACATATGGTCCAAATTAGGAAGCACAGGGCCAGGTTCCACTACTCTTTGCATGCACAAAAGACAAAAAACTTCGATGGCAGTGTATCTTTCCGTGCTCTGGTGGAAGATTCGGGCTCGTTTCACACATTTGGAGAATATCTCTGAGCCAGGCGCATACCCCAAGCTGTAATGGCCTGCCCACACAGTCCCATCCTTTCTACGTAGTATGGCCTGAATCTGGACATAATTGTGGAGACATGCGGTTGAGGAAACTCGACGCCATTTCTGCACATCCCCTCAAAGTCGTCCACATTCAAGCGCCAAGGAAACTCAACGCTGCTAGGTGGGAGTCGGCCCCAGTTCATCATCTCTGACACTGTAATTGTTGGACGGGGCCAATGTCGGCTGTCGGCGCACCATAGGCAGTGTAGCAGGCGTAGCATGTTCTGCCAGTGACACATTAAATGCAAAAGCCCATCCGGGCGTGGCGTGTGGCCAGGAATGTACTCTGAGCTTGTTCGTGGGTTGTTCACGAGCTGCAAATGGGAGAGGGGGGCCAGGATTCTTTTTTTTTTTTTTTTCTTTTCTTTCCCTTGTGGCCGGATGGAGTGCGGATCATATATTGAACCACCAGTAGGTTTCCCAGATAGAAAATGAAAGTCATGGTGTGCATGTTGCTGCGACTCTCAGGAAGTACCAAGACGCCATTTCCCTCGACATTCATCCAGGCAAAACGGGCCTCACATGCGACCTGCCCGTTTTGCCTGGATGGATGTGCTGCGAAATGGCGTCTTGGTACTTCCCGAGAGTAGCCGCAGCATGCACACGCCGCGACTGTTATATTCTAGCCGGGAAATGTACAGTACCTTTCCCCGGTACAAGAGAAATACAGCGGCGGTTACCACGGAGGCCTACTGGCTGCAGCGGCCAGATACATCGGCCGAGATCGGCCCGCAGGGCCCATGGCCAAAGTATGAGAAAGGTACTGGCGGGCCAGATAAATCGGCCGGGATTGGCCCGCAGGGCCCACGGCCGATGTATGAGAAAGGGACTAGCGCCGTCTGGCGGCTTAAAGATGATCAGAACAGATACTACACTTCATCGTAGCCAAGAAAGGTGTAAGGGGGGGGTTGGATGTCTTTGTGGGAGGAGGGTCTTTTTTTTTTGAGAGGCAGGGTTGGTGGTGGAAGGGGAGCGGGGGGGGGGGGGGGGCGCGTAGGAGGAAGATGACAGCCTAGTCATTTCCAGGGAGTATTATTGGGGGACGTAGGAGGAAGGGGGGGAGACGTAGGATGATCAGAGTTATGTAATCATTGGGTCCAGCCTGAGTAGGGATGATTCATGCTCCGATCCTTTCTGGCGAGTTCCACAAGCTGCATCATGATGAGGACCTGATTAAACCACGAGTTCACATGAGGCGGCCCTTTGTTTGTCAAACATTCTTATCATCAAACCTGCACAGTTAATCCCCTGGGTACAGGGCAATCAATGCTGGCAGGACTTTGGATGGACAATTATGGGATGCTCGACCCGCTTTCCAGCAGGCAGGTGCTGCTCCCCACCAATAGACCGGAGCACCCAGGTCTCTTGCTAGGGGCGGGTGCTCTTACAACCTCTCCTAGGAAGGACACTGGTAAAAAAAAAAAAAAACAAAAAAAAAAAAACTCTCCTAGCAAGGACAGTGGTTTCAAAAAAAAAAAAAAAAAAACAGTAGTTCACATGAGCCTAAGTAGTGCGGTCACCGGTATATGCGGTAAGATCATTTGGCGTCAGCATTCAGGCCTTGGCCGGAAGCGAAAATGGCAGGCCGCTTTGGAAAGGCGCAGTTGCCAGTGGCGTGCGAGCCGTTTCCGCAAGCCGGATGAGGACCTGATTAAATCACCAACCAGTTCACACAAACCTACCGTCTTCCCCCTAACATAACACACGCTAAAAATGATATTTCCGGCCAGATGCGGCCAAAATAAGGGTGCATTATGTGCGGGGGAAGACGGTAGTAGTGCTCTTACCGTGTCCACAAGAACAGGGCACTTTGAGCTTTGAGCTAGTGGTTTAAACCACCAGCAGTACTTGGCCCAGCTATCAGTGGTGGGAAAAAGAAGAGTAGAGACGTTTCCAGATGGACGAATCTGGGCGGTCCTGTAGTGGCCCGTACGTTTCCTAAAATTGTGGCTTGTTAACGGACACGACTTTAGGAAGCACTGCAGTGGTTTAAATACCCATGCTATGTTTTATGTCGAGACTGATTTACATCGAGACTGATTTATTTACATCGAGACTGATGAGGACAATCATAGGATACCCCCCTTTCTCTTGCTTCCCCCCCCCCCCCCCCCCCCCCCCCCCCCCAAAGGAAAGAAAAGATCCGCAAAGAAAAAGCCAACTGTAGAAGTAAGTCCTCAGTGCGTTTCTCCGCTTGGAAAACGAAGTCGCAGTGCATCAACGGCTGCATCATTTGGCGCGTACTGGGGCACAGTTTCGCTGGACATCCATCCAGGCCAAATGGGCCTCGCATGTGACCCGTTAAAAAACTCAGCATCTTTTCTTGAAGAAATGACAAGAGAATTTCAAGCCTGATAAAATGAATCTATGGCTAATGTAAAATTCACAATGTAGATAAGATAGTGAATAAGAAAAATAGATCCGTTATTCTCGTAGAAAGAATCATCTTCAAATTCAATAGAATCAAAATGAGAGAGAAGAACCAGATGAATATGTAATGACTTGCTGGTTCCAGGTTGCCTGTAGCCTATCTCTGACGAGGCTGTACTCTAGGTAGGGACAGATTCGTAATTTTGTTTGGCTGAGGACTAACCGAGAGACCTGCCTGTATGGAAAATTTGTGAGGGACATATCTGTAAATACAGAAATATGGGCCCTGTACTAACTCGATTTTCCTACAGCTACCCTAACTGCGAATAGCGGACCCGGGCGACCCCTAGGACAGACAGGCCCTATGGGCCTACGCTGATAGACGGTCCTATAGCCTATAGCCGGGTAGGGAGAGGCCCTAGAGGCCGAAACAGAAACGGTACCGGTCGGTCAGTCAGTCCGGTCTTGGTCGGTCTAGGCTAGTGCTAGGGTATGGATAGGATGGGGACTGTCACATCGGTCCTGGGCTTTTGGCAGTTGACACTTCGTGGTGGAAGTTGCTGCGCACACAGTATCAGTTCGTGGTTGCTGATTCCTATGGTGGAGACGGCGGACATAGCCAGACCTTCGGAGCGCTGACCAGACTGGGGTCGACGCTGTCCGCTCTGACTCTCTGAGAGTCAAAGCGGTCTGGGCTATCAGAGGTCTGATGCGTTGGAGCACTGGTGCACTGCTGACCCTCCTCCGGAGTAGGGTCCCAGTGGCGATGCAGCCATAGCTGCATCTTCTCAGAGATTATCATCGTCTGGATTTCATCTTCATCAGGGACTGTTGGTGCTGAGCTTCTTCTTCATCATCTGGCTGGCGATTGGCTCCGGGAGCCTATTTCACTTTGGCGCAGGCCACTGAGTTGGATGTCAGGATGGCGCTGGGTGTTACCTGGGGTTTCGGTGCTATTTTTAGCTGTTCCGGGTGGTGGGGTTGAGGCGCTACCCCTCTGAGGGTAGCGCAACAGGGTTCGGAGGGTATTCAGTGGAAACGATGCTCTGAGTTTAATAAACAGTTGAAACACTGTGTTTGAGTTGTCATCTCTTCATGGATTTCTGGCTGTGATCACTTGGTTGTCTTCTATGAATGATTGTTGGGACTTGTGTGTAGAGAATTCACAGTTTGTGTGTTCTGTCACTTCGCTCCTCTGAGTCTTCCGCTGCGTTTCTTTCTGTTGGGCGGTGTGATACTCCACTACCTCTCCCCTTCCTTCTGTGCATGTATGGGCGTGTACGAGAGTTCCTGTGAGTGAGTGTTGATAAAATTTCAACAGACAATCATGTTCATAACAAATATCCACCTAAAAGGTGCCCCGGTACCTCCCGAGAATCGCAGCTGTTAACGCGTCGCGACTCTGAAAAATTAGCTGGGGAAAGGTTTTGGTGGCTTAACGGAGAATCACACATCATGTCAACAACAACAACAAAAAAAAAAGAGTTACACACCCTGTGAGGCTGTGCGCTGGTGGAGGACACAATGCGCCAAATACAAAAACTGCATCCGCCTTTTGGCATGCACAGCATCCTCCAAGGCACAGCCAGAGGTCCGGATATCTGTACAGGCAACTCCGATGCATATGTTCAGCAAGACAATCTTCTTCTCTTCTGCCTACCGTCTTCCCCCGAACACAACGCACCCTCATTTTGGCTGTATCTGGCCGGGAATATAGCTTGTATACATTCATTTTCAGGGTGCGTTATGTTCGGGGGAAGACGGTAGGCGTGGTCCGGATATCTGTACAGTTTGTTCGGTGGGTCCGATTGGGACCCTCTTCTATGCGTAGGAGGGTCATAGGGGAAATAGGCAGAGACAGGGTTTCACAAAAAAAACAGGAAAAAAAAAAACACAAAGGCGCATTTCCGGAGGCAGCAATATTACTTTACTTTGTCAATAAAAGACGATAAAGCACCACAAACGAAAATTTAAACTATCGGTCTATCTGAAACGAAATCGAGGAACCGAGAAGTGCGTCGTCCCGGAGCCTAAAAGTCACCGGTACTGGTACCTGTCTCTGTGTTATTGAAAAGTCTGCCTGTCCCACAGACATTTTGGCCCTGGCGTCAACCCTTTTTTTTTTTTTTTTTTTTTTTTTTTTTATCTCTGATTCTGTGAGGAATTATAATGTGACCCTCAGCCAAAAGTGGTTTGCATTTCAATCCTTCACAACATATTTTTTTTTTTTTTTTTTTTTTTTTTTTTTTTTTTTTTTTTTTT